>JAJKFI010000058.1:4441093-4467538 GCA_029204185.1 Lerista edwardsae | reverse complement strand
TTGTTGAATACACCAAGTTTCATCAAAATCGGAGTTCATGGGTGTACCAGTGTGGTTGAATTGACATGGAATGACCCATATGCCATTCTTGACATATTTAAGAGTAACAGATTTGTTGTACCATAAACCTTTGTGAACAACAGTTCACTTTCCCATATGCATGAAGTGAAATCCTCTCTAGGCAGGTATTTAATATGCTTAGGTATAGAGAAAAGCATTTCAAACTAGGAGTGGCAGATGGCAGGAAAGCAAAGTGGCCTAATCTTGTGACTTATTTAAAGGTATCAGAGAAAGTGCTAAGAGAATAAAATGACTTGGACTTTGATTGACTAACTAAATTTCTATATACTGTATGTTGTTAAATGTGGAACTTTTCAGTGTGTGCAGGTGATCGTGTTTCTTTACCTTCTAAACAACATTTTGTTGGGGTGTTTTCCTCATTTGATCAATTCATAGGCTATAACGCTTGAATTTCACTAAAAGTGATCATACTGCATTCAGTGTGTACTTGTTGCAAAACTAAGTACAAAAATTTGTGCTATTTCTCATTCTTATGTAGCATATTTGTCATGATTTATAGCAGTTTGTATGCTTTCTTCATTTTTCTACTTTCCTTCTTATTTTGCCAGATTGTTGTTTACTGTGCACCAAGCCTCTTGAACCATAGCAGAAACATTTCCTAATTTCTGTAAATGTATCTTTAGGAAGGAAATGGGCAACAAATAATTGGCCCTGAATGTGGTAGGTTGTGTTTCCATTTTAATTTCAGGGCCTGGAAACCACCAAACATGCAGTCAGTAAGGACAGAAGTTCAGCTCTATTCAGCATTAGTATTCCTGTAATCTTGATGTTTTTTCTCTGAATGTTGCCAGCTATACGAAATGTGGTAGTTGAACAACTTGGTAAGCATATGCAAAGTGTACATTGTGTGGTTCTTACTGACTTTAGTGCTTTCACTTACACTTATCAAGTATGTCCATAAATGTGTTGATGCTTTTGTATAGCAAAATTAGAATAAGAAGGAATGTTTGTTTCCTTCTAAAGAAATGAAGAACTGTAACTGAAATGCCCCCAACCCTGTACCCATCATTTTTCTTCCATGGTCTGGCCACCCAAAACCAAATGGTTTTGCCATGAGTAATAACTGAAATTGGAAGTGGGTTGAATTCCAATTCAAAGTCAAAGATTCTATGGAAAACTGCCTTGTGCCCTGTTCAGAGGTAGCAGATAATGTGTTTGATTTTTTTTTTAACTGTCTTAGGTGCAAAAACCTTAGTGGCTAGCAGATCATTTTGTGGGTTTCTCCAATGGGTGAAAAGCATTTTACAGCATTATGCAAAAAGAGCTTGTGACTACAATCTGTATAAAATTCTTACTGATTGGTTGTAATTTCCTATCCCATATGGGACTTGTTTGGTTACAGAGTATAAATATAATTGATATTAATCATGGTGGGTGTATCTGAGAGGATTTAATATATATTTTCTGTGTTCTGTATAAGTAGTTATAACAAGCTATTACTTGGAACTTTAGATGCAGATATGGAAACAAAGAGCTATTTTGATGTGAATCAGTTGCTTTGTTTTCTTAGATGTTGGCTCTGCTAATTTAAATTTGTCTTGAGCTAAGATGTTTGTATGTCCTAGCATGAAGTTCTAGGAGCTTGTTCTTTGGATATAACAGATTTAATATTATGTGATGGCAATGTATTCCATGGTTCTTGCTGTTGAAGATAATTCAGCTTGACACTCAGATTTTTTAAAAAAGGTTCACCGATTAGTATGGGAAAAGAATACAGATTTGGTGGTTAGAATATTCTCACTGTATTTGAACTACATATTACAGTATTTTAGGCTCAAATGTTAGAGCTTTGTTTGACCAAAGGTAATTCTAGTTCATTATTCATATCCAAATGTGCCCAGGAAGTCCAAAAGGAGGACACGAGAGCAGCAGTCCCCTCTTATTTGTCCCTAGTGTCTGATATACAGAAGTATTCTGCCTCTGTAGCTGAAGACTCCACTTAAACATGGTGTTGATAAATATTCATGGTTCTATCCTCCATGTTATGCCATCTTAAAAAGACATCTAAACTAATGATCATCATCTTCTGAATATGAATACTATAAGTTATGCTTTAGTACATGAAGTACTTCTTGTCTGTCCTGAACCTACAGTCAATCAACTGTTTGCAACTCCTCTAGTGCAATGATTCCCAAACCTTTTAGCACCAGGACCCACCTTAAAAGAAAAGTTTCACTTTACCAGTCGCTCAAGCCTCTGTGGCTATAAAGATGATTGGGCATCAATGCTTCTCTCAAGTAGCAGTTTCTTTAACCCTGGATGCACAGTAATAAGTAAAGGCAGATTAGGCCGTTTTGTGATCCACCAAAAACTTGAGTCATGGGCCACAGACCCACAATTTGAGAACTGCTGTTCTAGTGAAAACCACCCATTTCTCTCAAAATGACCAGGACAGTACTGGTGTTGCAAATTATATACTCTGTACTGCATCAGCACACACTGCTGTGATTGACACTGCAGTTCTGTAGTTACACACAGTTCTGGCAGATATGGTGTTCAAGCTGTGCGGCATCACATCTTTGTCGGCAATCCTATGTGTTTACCTGAAAGTATGCTTTGTTGTAATCAGTAAGATTTGCTTCCATGTGGATGTGTTTAGGGCAAGGATGTTGCAATGTTGCATCTTCTGATCCTTTCATTTTAATAGGCATTTATGCTGAGGAATTGGCATAAGGTCATTTTAAGTATATGTGAATAAACAGAATTAAATTACCACATCTGTCCAGTACATATGCAATTTAAATAAAGTTTTGTAACTAACATTTTTGACACATTTCTGTTTCTTATTCAGTTCTGTGTTGGTGGCAATGCCTTTGACTGCTATTGACTGACTGGCTCAGATTCTAAAGTCTTAGGGAGTTAAAATTGAGTTTGGGAGAGGAAGTCTAGGGAAGAGACTAGAGACAGAGATGTAGAGCTGTGTGTCACCAAGGCAAGGGATTGTTGATACAAGATGAGCAACCAAATAGTGCTCCAATAATCTTGATTTGTTGTTACCTAGTTCAGCAGGAAAAAAAGATCTTGGAGTTGATGGGTAACTGAATGAAATTGCCAAATCAAGGTGTGACAATGTTTTTAAAAAAGGTGTATTTCGTGCCAAAGAATAATAGGAAATGAAATATAAGATAGCCATTATCATGCTTTTATGGTGCTGCTGTATTTGAAATACTGTGTGCAGTTCTGGTTGCCCCGTTATAAAAAGGATATTACAGAGCTGGATAAGGTAAGGAAAAGGGGCAACCAAAATGTTCAAGGAGTTGGAGCACCTTCCCTGTTAAAAAAAGGCTACAGTGTTTTGTTGCTTTTTTGTTTAGAAAAGATGACCAGCATAGTGGGAAAGAATGTGCTAGATATTTCAAAATTATGCATGGTGTGGAGAAAGTGGATAGATGTTTTTCTTCCTTTCAGTTTTAGAACTTGAGAGTCAATTAATGAAGCTGTCCTTGGCAACAGGTTCAAGGACAGACAAAATAAAGTGTTGCTTCATGGAATATATGGAATTCACTGTCTCAAAATGTAATGATGGTCTAGATCAGGGTTGTCAACCCCATTTCATACAGTGGGTCGAATAGCATTCATGATGGCTCCTGAGAGCCTGAAGTAATCATCATCAAGCAGAAAGTGATACCATTAAGCAGGTCATGACCCTCTCACTTAGGAACTCATTAGCTGCAAATGACAGAAAATATTCAAAGCTTGATAATATTTTCAAGATATGAGAGAACCATTTCAGCAGTACAGCACAGCTCAGCAACTTAGAGCAACTGATGGTGGTGCTGGGAGAGCCCAAGGTTTGGATAAGGAGATTCTGAGGGCCACATCCAGTCTGTAGGCCTTATATTTGACATGCCTAGTCCAGATAGCTTTTAGAGGGGAGTTGGCAAATTCTAAGAGAAGCTTGATGACCATTAGTAATAGTGGCTGCGTAACATTTACTTTCAAAGGTTATAGGACCCTGAACTGCAGTTGCTGGGACAGCAGTAGTGGGAGATGGCAGTTGCATTCATGCCCTACTTGTGGGTTTCACAAATACATCTGGCTTGTTCTGATGGAAACAGGATTCCTGATGGAAACTAGATGCACCTTTTGGTCTAATCTGGCAAGTGATTCTTAGCTTCTTATTTAGGCTGTTCACATGTTGATAAGGTTTATAGAGAGCTTGCAGGAGGTTTGGATGTATATTATATATCTACTAGCTTTTTGTTACCCGGCGTTGCCCGGGTAACAGAATATTCCAAGCTTCTAGGTGACCCCGGAAACTATGGATTCAACACCGATATCGGCCGTTTTAGATCACTTTTGCACGGCACCCCCTTTGCACCCCCACCCCTGGGCGTGCTAGGGGGGCCTGACCCCCGCAGTGTTTGTTGCCAGGCCGCAAGGCATGCACATGCCGAGTTTGGTGCCAGTTGCTCCAGGTGTTCCAGCAGGGCATGGCAGACGTTTTGTTTCACACCCCTTCTCTCCCCCACGCCGAGGGGGGGCCGAACCCGGACTCCAACGGCGTCGGGAGCGTCGCCGCTCATCTCGGCGACCCCGTAAACTACGGATTCAACGCCAATTTTGGCCGTTTTCGACTGTTTTTCACATGGGGCCCCCTGAGTACCCCCACTCCCGGGGGCGCTAGGGGGGCCTGACTCCCGCAGTGTTTGTCACCAGGCCGCAAGGCAAGTGCATATCGAGTTTGGTGCACGTCGCTCTAGGCATTCCAGCAGGGCATGGCAGACGTTTTGTTTCGCACCCCTTCTCACCCCCCACACCGAGGGGGGCTGAACATGGACTCCAATGGCGTTGGGAGCGTCACCGCTCGTCCCCGCAACCCCGGAAACTACAGATTCAAAGCCGTTTTTGACCATTTTTATGTGGGGGCCCCCGCGCACCCCCACTCCCTGGAGGCACTAGGGGGCCTGACCCCCGCAGTGTTTGTTGCCAGGCCACAAGGCATGTGTGTGCCAAGTTTGGTGCGTGTTGCTCGAGGCGTTGCGGAGCCTATGCGGAACATACACACATCTTTTTATATATATAGATTTCATTTATACCCTCTTGCTGTGTCATGTGGTATTTGTTCAGTGTATAGTTGTTGAGAGTGTTGTAAAATCTGGAGATTTCAGTAGCACTATCACAGTAAAGTTAAAAGTCCATTTCAACTGTCTATGTTGTATGGATATCCTACATATGGCTGAGAAATAAGGAGAAATGGATGAAAAGCATCAGCTCTTCCCATTCTCAACTCTTAGCAAATGTATGGGAAGGTGCTCTTCTACCTCACCATACATCTACCTACCATGACCTGATCAAAGAACTAATGGTGGGGGAATTGGAGAATAAAGGAAATATGTTTTATCTAGTTTCAAATACTATATTTAGTAATAGAACCATTTAGTGTGACCATCAACATTAGTTATCCAGTATCAATGCAGTCTTGTGTGCTAATTTTATCTACTGTATCTGATTTTTAACTTGTGACTTTATGACTTGTGTGTTGGTGGCTCAAATGGTTAGCTGTGTGCTAACAGATTATGACATCTATTCACATAACAGGGAAACTAGCTAGAAAAAAATTGACAATCCAGTTTGGTTTGAATGCTTAAAGCCTCTGTGTATTGTGCCAGTTAATGGCAGGAAAGACACAAAGATTTGTTGCACCATCAAAACTATTTTTTTGTTTCAGCGTAAACATTTGTGAGTTACAGTCCACTTCGGCAGATTTATGAAATAAATCCCTCAATTGGTACATGTGCTCCTGTGTCGAAACCAAAGAATAGAGAAAACGTTGTAAAAGTCAGGGTCCAAAGAGTATAGGATGATAATGGTTCAGTGACAATTACTACACATAAAATGCGGATTTCCTTATATTCTTCAGTCTTTTCCCCATCATTCATGAAACTGATGTGTTATAATTGCTGAGATGTTCCCTTGTAGTCTTTGCTTCACCTCAAGTAACAATCTTCCTTCTACCTATTGCAAGCATTCAGTGAACTGTACATTTGCAGCATTATGGACTTGATGGTCCGTGTCAGTTCATGGACTTCGATAGTCTTCATGGACTTCTTAGTGCACAAATAGCAATGAGGATCATTAAACAAAGAAAGTGGTTGAATTGAAATGTAGTCTTGATGCTATTTGTTTTTTCTTGCTTAAAAGATTTTAAAAGCATTAAAAGATTTTACTGACAATAAGAAAAGTAGAGGTTAGGCGTGCAGATAGCAGATCTTTCTCATTACATACAGTTTAAGTCAGGATGTAATTATCTCCTTTAGTTTTAACAGAATTGTCTTGCTGCAGGTAGAACATGCTAGGAATGTTGCTGCCACTACTTTGCCTTCTGGCAGTGCCAAAGTGCCATCTGTCACTTTGGGTAGAAGATGCTTGCCTATGGTCTCTTCTGTGTATATTTTCAGATCATTGTGATCTATCACTGAACTTTAGTGGTATAATCTTAGACGGTTATTGGTTTATATGAATGTGTCAAGACATCTACTTGACATGGCGACTAGAAATAGGACAAACTGTATATATTCTGTGGTCCAGAGAACAGAACAACTACTTTCATTTGCTCAAGGGGGTTTGGGCTTGTAGGTCTTGAGTCAGTGTTTCTTCCTCTTGGGGAGTTTCAAAAGCAGTTTGTAAGTTTGATATGGGTGTCTGCCTTTCTAAGAAAAAAGTAAAATAAAACCAAAACAAAAAATCCCACAAGGCACACCAAAGTCTTTGGGTATGCCTAAAGTAGTTCTTTGGATCCTGCCCATAGTTTGCAGGTCCTTACAGCAGCCAGTCTACTGGTACAGTTATATTTTGAGGAGGAAAATGTACATTTTAATCTACTAGAAATTGAATAATGCCTTCCCTAGGATTGAACTGGTGTTTGGAATGTCATAGCTATCTGTAATCTATCCGCCTATAAATTTATGTGTCTTCCTATGAACAGTGACTAATAAAGATTATTTTTTTCTGGATTGATTGACTTAGGTTTGAGGAAGTGCAATTTCTTGTCTTTAATTTAGTTTCTTGTCTTAGATCCACCAATCCGGTGACCCATCTGATTTAATGGCTAGCGATATAGGTTTCCTTATCTTTCTGACAGCATTAGGAGTGCATATTGGAATTCGTTCAAGAAAAGAAGTAGATACACCAAGCTGAAGATGATTGGCTGCTCTCTTTTGACAGACAAGTGTGAAAAGGAAAGCCCATTCGAATCCCCATTCATTCTGGATTGGTGGATCTGAAGCACAGAAACAGAATTTCAGGTAAGAAATTCCCTGTACTAAGTAGTCTTACTAATGTGTAGTTGGTTAACCCAAATCTTTTTGCTGCATAAAAATTCTCCAAACTAATGGTTAAAGATGGCGACAAGGCTACCTTGATTCAAGAAAAAAGATTAATTAGTACATTTAATTCCCGATAATCATTTCCTCATGGATAAGACTTCTAAATTACTTACCTCCTAGTGAAATGAATGATCCGTGGTTGATCTGAGTAAAATACCTTAAGTGTAAGGCTCTCTTCATAAATCAGCCTTTTGTTCAGTTTTATTTTTTCCATTTAAGATTTTGTAGTGTGGGGCTAGATTTTACTTCCAGCTGTGTCAGCTTTTTATGGTAGTTACAGTTGTGAGTAGATTACAAACTAACAGTGGCTTTCCTAAGTCACTTTTGACCAACTTTAAAGCAGCTTGATTATGAACTGTGGCAGTGCAATATGTCACTGAACCACCGAGAATGAGAACATCTATAGTAAGTAAGTTTTAAAGGCAGTTTAGAAAGCATTTGTGCTAGTTTTTATCCAGTGTGTGTAGCTTTTATTTTCGGATAAAATAAAAACTTAGGGGTACTACTTAATTCTCTAGTGACTGAAACAAAGTGAGATAATGTCTGCTTCTTTACCAGAAGTTGCTGAATCATTTTATTTGCAATATAGAAGTTTTCTTTAATCCATCCTTGCAAACAAGTATGCAAAAGTTGTTAGTCCACAAACATTTAACTACTTTACTTGCTTATACAGCTACCTTAATTCCCCTCTGCCATTTCTGTTCCATGTCTTCCCCTCTTAGTCCATGTTTTGATATTTGGCCATGTTCATGTAAACTGCACATGGACAGATCAGCAAAGTTCTGCACTTAGATTCCGTTTTCAGTGCAATAAAACAGATTTCTGGCTTGGGTGCCAAGTTGCTGTTGTGTGCATGGAAGACTCTTCCATTCCTGCAAAGGGAGGGGATAATTTGTGAGTTCTGTCTCTTCCTATGGTGGTCTTTATGTCCCATCTTACACATTTTGGAGGGGGCTCTGACCAAGAGATACCGTTTTGGGAAGAGGACTACTGTGTGGAGAAGGAGACAGTAAGTTCCGTTGCATGATCTTCCTTCCACAAGTGGTTCTGAGGGACCAGTTCTATAATTCGGCCACCTTTGTGTCAAACCTTGATTTTTTTGTTGTTGAGACTACAGCTTTTGGTCACCTCTGCAGTAAGCGTAATTTGAAAATTCCTGCTAGTCTACAGTAATTTCTGTTCTGTACAGTATATTTATTGTGTAGTAGTCTCTGTTTGAGGCTAATGGACAGTGATGCATTTAAAATGTGAGTAATTTTTGTGACAAAGGGGAAAATTGAGTGAACAGGCATTACAGACACTTGAAGGTTTGATGCTAATGCCAAACCAATGTGTTTGGAAGACTTCCTTGTTCAGGGTTGGCACTTTAACATCTGATGGCACCTAGGAGATTTTGAAATATATTTACAGCACACAAAGAAAGCTAGGTGAATTGCTTACTCTTGTGGAGTGTGGGAAAGCCATTTGAGGTTGCTCTGCAAAAGACATGGCAAAATTCAAGAGTGTTAGAAGCCAATTTTTAGAATAAAAGCAAACTGTTATAGAGTACAGTATTAACCTGAAGTTAGGCTGGCACAGTTAGGCCAGCAGTGTTTGGCCAGACCAAGGGACATCGTAAAGTATGTTTGGATCACTCTCTGAGTCAGAGGCCAGCACACAGATGTACACCATCCTCCCTGACTCTGAGAGTGGTCCATATGTGCTCTGGAATTATTTCATGCCAAATTTGGCTCTTGGAGCTAAATGGTGTATTGAAACAACTGGATCTGATGCTAAATAACATTGCTACTTCAGAGATTCCCTGGAATCTAAATAATAAAACTGTGTCCAAGTTACATGGTTCCCATAGACGCTGGGACCCCATAAACTGGGTTGACTTGGACTGTGAATACCTATCAGGCCACAATTTTGTAATGTGACAATGAATCACTAGGCTGTGTATTAGAAATGGTCCATCTGAACCACCTTTGGTGTAAGGAAGCTCTCATCTGAGTGATAAATATTTATTTCAGGACCACTTTTGGCAGTCTTTTGACCTGGAATATTGCTACATTTCTGGGCCTGGAAAACCAAAATACTGATTCCCAGAGTTCACTGCTAACCTTGTTTGCAGCTCACGTACATCACTTGTACCTTTTCTCAGTTGGAGGCACTTTGGGTTGTATCCGAAGGAATACATGTGGTAATAAGATAGCATATTGCTCTGTTCCACATGTAATTCCACAACTTCCAGCAGAACTGCCAGCATCATGTTGGGGTACTTTTGTGTGTGACATCTTGTGTACAGGCACAAAGTCAAATCCAGATTCCGCCTGGATTTTTGTGTGCAAGAACTTTGTGCTGTTCGTTCTGTGTATACCGGGCTCCCTGACATGAATAGAAGGAACTTGGGATGTGGTACTTTATTTTTTAAAACTATTGCATATTATTCTAGCCTCTACTGTGCATATCAGGAATCAAAAGCAATGAGCTGACTGCTATGGCAGCAACTCATCTGGACACAAAATGGAATCTTTTAGTGATTTTTATCCCCTTCTTTCAATTTAAACTGGCATTATAGCATCAGAAGCTGCAGGAGGATCAGAGCAATTGTTATGCCGCGGTCGTTAAATGCATCATTTTAGAATTACAGTTGTCCTGGGTACAGTGAGTGGCAGACATTGGGTCCTTACACACCTGTAGTGGCTCCACTTGTGAGGGAGGCATTCTAACCTGTATGTTAAGTATGTTTTCAGTGAACCTGTGAAGCTGTTACACAGAGACTATTGGTATATTTTGTTCAGTATCTATGTACTGGATACTGTGGCTGGAAGCTGTGCAGATGGGGTATTTCCAGACATACCTTGAGATGTTCAGGGAATGAGCCTGGGATCCTCTGCTTAAGTTTTTCCAGAGTGTCCATAAACTGTCTTAAGCCAACTCTTCTTTCTGCAACCTGTGGATCTCTTTCTTAGTGAAGAAATTGAACATGCATCTTAAAAAAAAAAGTGTTGGCCAGTTCTCTTCATTGTAAGCAGTGGTGCCCCATCCAGTGATGCGAATTGTATCAGTGGCAGATTGCAGAGGTAATGGTGAGAGAGCAGTGGATTCAGGGTACCCGCACCCCAAGTCTGCCCCTGCCACAGATGCAACCTGTACTGTTCTGCTTTTTGCCTGTTAGAAGCTGAGGAGAATGGATCACCTGCCTCTTTTCCTTGTCCCTTGCACAATTCCTTCCAACAGGAAAGCGCAGGACCTCTGATTTGGCTTACAGGGACCATGCAAACGAAAGGGCTCCTTCATTCATGTGGGTCTTTTAAATCAAATGCGGAAGTCATGTACTTCAGAAGAAACTGTGTAAACAGCATAGCAAGCAGCTGTTTATTTTCATTGTGCAAATGTGGTAGAACCAGGGCAGCATTGAACAACCTTAGGGTCACGCCGCCACATTTTGTCCCACATGCAATTGATTGCACAAGCACATGCCAATGATATTGTGTCACAACAAAAGTTTACGCCCACATGTGATGTGTTGTGGAACGAGTTTCACACATGCAATCAGGAGTCCTTTTGTATTTTTGTGTGCAACAGTCTTGCAGTATCGCTTCTGTGTGTACAAGGCTGCTTTCTCAATGGTAATGTGCTTACCCTGCCTTCAAGAAATGCACATTTTGTTGTATTCAGTACATGCAAATATTTTCTTTGCTGGTATAGCATGATAGCTGGTATAGCATGATAGATAAATTGGGAAGTCCTGCAAACTCACTAGGTAACCTTAGGCCACTGTTTCCCAAACAGTGGGTCAAAACCAATTGTTGGTGGTTTGTGAATTTTTTTTTTAACTTTGCAATTACCCTTGCCAAATTGCATAAAAAATTGTTAGCTGGAATGCTAACTTGTGATAATCTTTCATGTAGGGTCCTCTTACGAGTAGAGAAGCAAAATAATATTAAATTTTCTGTAATTGGTGTTCTGTAGATCACATGTGAACCCACTTTGTCTTCTGTCTGGCCTGGAAGTCTCTATCTGTATACCTTGCTCTCCTGGAATGATGGTAATGGTTTGGGGGAAGAATCCTTGAACACCATTTCTAGGGAGAGTCTAGCAAAGGTCTACACAGAGAGACTACATGTAAGGTCTCTAGCAGCCTTGGAAGCACAGGACCCCAGTTATTAATTAACAATTTTTATTATTATTAAATAAAATATTATTTCTTTCTAAATCTTTGTTTCATCCAGTGGATAACAATAGATTGTCATTTTAAAAATGGGTCCCAGTGCTAAAAAGTGCTAAAGCACTGCCTTAGGCAAACCACTCTTCCTCCCCCATCTGCAATATGAGGATAATATAGTGATCTACCTAAAAAGGCTGTTCAAGAACCATTGTAAGGTGAATATATGTTTAAGCACTTTGCACTCTCGAAAGCTCAGTGCCACTAATTATTATTAGAGCCAGCACCTACTGTAATTGCCTGGGATCAGTTTGTACTTATCTCAGCTGAGTAACTGCTGGCCTCCCTGCCAAAATCCCATGAGCTTGAAACTAGCTCAAATAAAATCTGTGAATGTAGATCAAGCTCCAGTGAATTTCTGGTGCCCATAGTCTATCTGCAATTTAATTTTTAGCTGCAGGTGCAAATGTTTAAATTTTATTATCGGAGAAAGAACTAATTGTCTTGATAATTGTACTACCCAATCCCCAAATGATCTGGAATACTGTTATAAGCAATGGAAATTCCCTGACTCATATATCAAGTATTGTTTACAATAGCAAAGAATGTACTTAATCACAAAGCATTATATGTACGCACAATTATTTTTTATTCTTACGGAAAGACATCAAAGTAGAAGTAAGCATCCGAGGCTACTTTTAAGGTGATCAGCATGTGGTCTGGGATGGGGGTGAGAAGAGAATATCTGTGCCTTTGGGTCTTTAAGCCTGTTTCTGTCAGATTGCCTGGCTGCATTCCTTTTGCAAGCTATGAGGATTCCTATTAGGGAAAAAACTCTGGAACAAAGTTGATTGTGGCAGACCCATTTTTACTTAGGTCTGGGTTTACCCAACCATGTATAAATGAAATGGATAAGTGGATTTTAATCAAATGGGATTTATGGGTGGCATGTGCATGTGTGTGCTCAACGTTCCACCTGCTCGTAGCTTATTTTTCTGTGGTTGGTCAGTCTCCTCTTGTATTGGCAGTGAGTTCAGCCAAGGAGAGACTATGGGGAGACACAGCAGATGTGGGGGGGGGAGTGTTCTGTTTCTCCAGTGTGCCCCTCTTACTTTAAAATGTGGCTGCCCTCCAATATATAGATGATTGCTCTGGGCCTTTTTTAAATAAAAGGATCTGCTGCCGTTAGTTCTGTTTGGTCCTTAGGGAACCCCGGAAACTGGACTTCAGCAAATGTGTCACAAATGTTAAGTCCATTCATTGCTATGTAGCAGTATGTTTAAAGACGGCAAATTAAGGGTGCCTTTTTTGGTTGTGTGGTCTGGCCTTCCATGTTTCAGGGAGAGAATCAACTCAAGATGCAATAACACTTGCATCTTGAGTTGATTCTGCTTGGTGGCATTGTCACTCCTGACATGGCTCCTGCAAACAGCATAGCTCTTTAGCTTTTTGGGTGATGGCAGAAGTATTTTTCCATCCTTTGGTAGTTGACCCCTTGCAAGAGGGAAAAAAACCCCCAACCAATTTCCATTTTCAGATTAATTTTACCTTTGAAATATCATTCCATTGGATGTTGGGAATTGCATTTTTGCATACTTTGCTTTGAGTCTACATTTTGTCCATATAGAATGGTTGATGGTGAGGCCGTTCCTCATAAATTAGTTGAGTGTGGGGTGGGGGCAGTGGGTTGCTGAGAGAGATGATTGACTTTTCAAAAATGAAAATCAAGCAAAGTGACCTTGAATGTCAACTGTATTTTGGGATTGCTGAATTGATGCTTCTAAAGACACCATTTAACATCCAAGAGACTAAAGACAAATCTTGGAATAGTTTTAAAATAGACTTTTGGTCTAGAACCTTTTACGATAATATAGTTGCAATAGCAAATGTGACCTGATTTCTGAAAAAAAAGTTTTTTATTCCTAACTACTTTTTTAGAAGAGCAAATATCTCCTCAGATATTTTAATTGCTAGTGACTGGTCTGATCCATTAGAAGAAAAATCCACCATCATCAGTCTACTTGAGATTGTGTTTTTTTATTCTATGGAAATGTTCTAAGTGTACAGTATTCTGCGCATATTGAAAGCAGAAGCAATGTCAAGATAGTTTTGGTTTACAGGTGTGCCCCGGTATCCACTGATTCATCTGTGTGTTCACTTATTCACGGATACCATGGATACTGGGATACCTGTAAAAAAGACGGGATCATTAAACAAACTTCTTTTTTTTACCTTGTTGCAGCAAAACCACTGATGTTCCCCTATCTTTAAAAAGGCATCTCCAGTATCCACGGTTTCAAGTATCCGGGGGTGGATGGGTCCAGAACATAACCCAGCAGATACCAGGGCATGCCTGTATTTTGTGTGAAAATGATGTATGTGCCCTATTAACAACTTGGATTTGGTATTATGAAAGTGGAAACAAAGTTTGAACACCTGTGGCTTTTTAACAAATAACTTCCAATGAGTTACTAACTTCCAGATGCTGAAAAAGTTCTTCAAATATATTATAAAAGAAATTGTTTTAGTTAAACATGCAAAGCACACATAGCTGGTGGAATGTTTGTTTTGTTGTTCATCCACACAAGATAAAGCACAGGCCTGAAAAACAAGTACATAAGCTAAAAATAGGCAATTTTTTTCCATATTGTGCCTCAGTGAGCAGGCCGTAGAAACACTGGCAAAGCTGATAACATTCATTGGTACAAGAGGATTATGGGAGAATAATTTATAGAAACTGAGGTTTAAATGAGTCGGTGTACTTTCCAGATTAGTCTAGTTAGTACTAATTACTATCTTATAAAAGTGTACTGAGTGTAGGTAGATTATAACCTAAAGAGAAACAAGATGAAATGCAGGGTGTTCTGTATTTCTGCTATTTGAATGTTCTGCTATTTGAATATCCTTGTCCATATTGAAAGAAAACGACACATTTTGACTTTCATTTTGTAACCTATGGACAACTATAATAAGCCTCTGTGCTCTGTCACTTCAGCACATGAAAATGCAATTTAAAATTGTTAACAGCAGAAGGCAGAAGGGCAGAGAGAAGGGGCAAAGAGAATATTCTTATCCTATGACAAAGCTTGTTAGGTCCTTTACTTCCTTCCAGTCATGCTTGACTTCTGGTATGGTATGCTTTCTTGCCTTCTAGGCAAGGATGTATCCAGACAGTAATCTGGGATTCAGAAATGTTTTGCTACACAAATTTAAATTTAAATACAATTCTTGGTGCTGTATGTAGTATGTATGTGCCTGTTTTGTTGCTGCTAGTTCTAGGGTGTATCTAGGTTAAATGGTTAAATCTGGGTTAAATCTAGCCAGCTCAAATGCAGGAGATGGGATATAAGTTAATAACTTCCCTTGGTTAGGCTCCATAGTAATTCTGGCATAATGTAGCGGTCAGGGCTTCACAATTGTTGAGTTCATTTGCTCCATTATTACATACAAATACATACACTTGCATATTCCATGCAAAATTCAGAAGGAAAGTGTAATATGCTGACTTTTTGTAATTATGTGTAATTATGATGACTTCAATTTTTTCTCCATATGAGTGAAACTGTGAGTAAATTTTATATTTATTTAAAAGCTTTTATGCCACTTTTCTTTTGCTTGAAGCAGCTAATTTTTAAAATTGTAATTGCTGTTACAACTACAATTAAAATTTGGTAGGACCAGCAGGGGAGCAAAATTCTTATGGACTAAATCAGTGTTTGTCAAACTATGGGACCACCAGTGGGGTTGTGACCCAATTTTCCGTGATTTGCGAAACTGACAGGACAGATTAGGCCAGTGATGGCGAACCTTTGACAAGCATGTCAAAGGCGACATGCCACAATGTTTTGGGTGACATGCCAGTGTTCACCAATACCTGATAAATGAATATTTATCAGGTATATAAATCTTCTCTTTTATTTGGGGGGGGGGGGCGGAGGCACTCCAGCAGAATCAAGTTAGGCATTTTCTGAATTTTTGACATGCCAGGCCCAAAAGGTTTACCATCATTGGATTAGGCTATGTTTATCAAGTTTTAAACAAGCTGATACTTTTTGGGAGTGGGGGTGGGTGGGAAAGCTAGTACTGCTGCCCAAGCACCATAATAGCCATACCTGTTAGCATTTATAAATCAGGCAGCAGTCTTCAGGGCCTTTAAAAAGTTTGAGAACCACTGGCGAGAAAGGGATGGTGTGTTCAATAGGTTTCATGTTTTAAAAATTGGTCACTTGTGTTCTAACTAAGTTAGGCCCAAGTTAAACCCAAGCTACAGTCTACTGTCTTCATTGGGGTGTGTGTGTGTGTGTGTGTGTGTGTGTGTGTGTGTTGTAATGTGTGTAAATAGGCTACCTCAGAATGCCAGATGCAAAGGAGTGGCAATGAGATGCAGGTATCTTGTGTGCATCTCAGGCGCCAGTGTGGTGAGGCACAAGAAGCTGAACTAGCTGGGCCTTTGGCCTGATCAAGCAGGGCTCTTATGTTTGCCTCCCTGCTCTCTCAGCCCCTTGTTGGTTGGTTGTGATGTAGGGTGAATGAGCAGTGTTCAAGAGTCAAAATACAGTAGATCTAGTTCAATGATCCCAAAGGGAGCTTGAAATTGGGTTCTTTTCAACTTCTAATCAGTATGACAAATGGTTTTTAACTAGTTGTAGTGGTGGGGTTGTCAATCGTTTAAAAATGTTCTACTATAAGCCCTTTGCAGACGCTTAAGCATGTTTTTGAATCCTAAAGCTTTTAGCCCTTACAAGATTCTGTTTTGGTGTGATGCTGTTGCTAAAAGCCTGGCAAAGTTGATTACTGGAATTATACTTATAGCACAAAGTCACCTGTAAAAAGAATAGCATATCTTAATGAAGTCATTTTTTGTGTCGCTTTGAAAAAGGGGCTGATTTATTGTAGGATTTTATAAAACTATTGGTTATGCTCTTGTGGTTACATCTGTTAATGACCAACCACTTTCTAGAGCATAACACTTCAGAAGCAATTTTCCTACATTAAAACTTCTGCATTTTGTAGAAAGTAGCTTGACAAATAAAATAGAAAAATAACCACTGAATTACTGTGTTTAAACAACCAAAGCCAGAAAGGAAAGCAGTTTTCCTCCTTAGTATGAAATAAAAAATGCAGACTGTAATGATGGATTCAGAATTTGTGCTGTTCTTTTCCATTAGTAGTCAGATAGAGATTCATTTCACTGGTCTCATTTGACTGGTGCTCTGTAAATGTATTGAGAAAAACACTCTTCTCAACAATGATCACTTCATGAAATTAGACTTTATTAACCGGTTCAAGATTTCTGTACAGTCACCCCCAGCTTCTCTATAGTCTGCTTTTCGACCATCTGCTCTTTCAACTCTTGTATAGTGTGTATGAGGAAGGGACAGGCTTTGGGGTGGCTGGAGGAGTTCCCTCTCCCACTTGTGTTTTTGTGGAGGAAATGTAGTCTAACAGAAGTCACGTACCAGAACTTACTTCCATTGGGCATTGTCAAGGTCTTAAAAGGGCCATGGCACTCTCAGTGCAGCTACCTTGGAGGGGTTTCGGACTAGCGCCACTCCTTATGATTATGGGACGGTGCTGCCTGGCACATTACCCTAGGAAATGTTGGCTTGCAGAGGGTGAGTTGGAGGCCCTCTGAGATGACATCTCTGTTGGGGACAGTGTGGGGAGTAAAGGAGCAAAAAGATAGCAGGGCATTTGTTTAAAAAAAGCTTGCGTTCTACATTTCACCAATTTCTGGTTTTCAATAGTGCTGTCAAAAACCAGCAAATAAGTTAACCTGATGAATAAACAGGAGGTGCTTGTACTTGCTGTCCAAAAGTTTCTTCCACTCTTTAAATGTTGTTGCTTATTTTCCTTTGCTGTCCCTTCCCCATGACTGGAATTCTGTCCCAGAATTCCTATGTGATACTGTCATCTGACTTATCAAAACTTGCCTCAAAATAGCATTTTCATTAAACTAATGGTTTCATATACCTCAACCATATCCCCTGCAGAATTTAAACCTAAGTATGTGTAGCTGCATTTTATAGGATGGCAACAAAGTCCCCATGGATGAGATCGTGCGGATTTAGGATTGAAGCCCCTTAAGCCTACATAGGGACATTGTGGCTACCCTGCACATCTATTATATACAGTGCAACTGTTCACATCCATTTCTTATTCCTATCTTTCCCTCCCTTTGTTGTCTTTCAGAATTTAGATTTTAAAGACCTTCTGGAGATGGACCTGTTTTGTGCTTGTTACTCTATAAAGTTCTATATTCTATATGGAGGGGTACTTGAACTGTTCTCCCAAGAAAGGGTTAATAGAGAAGAAACGGAGGTTAGAAACGGGGAGACTTGGAGAAATGTCTGAGTCAAGAGATGCTGTGGGCTTTTGTGTGCAGCATCTTCCATAGTCTAGGAGATACACCTGCTGTAAAGAGGTAACAAAAGGTGCTTGTTGAGCTTTAGGAAGCTGACATTGAATTTTACATTTTACTTAAATACCAACATCTTTCACTTGACAGAAACGGCAAATGGTTCATCAATGGTGTAACATAAATTCTTAATGTGGTAGATGGGCTTGATGAAGTGATACCACTTTCCCAATGTCTGTTTTAAAGTTACTTGGCAGAAGTCTTAAATCATCATTTTTAGTAATCTGGGATCTATTTCTTTGCCTGGAGAGAAGTTGGATGACCACACTAAACCCATGTTTCGTCAAATACAACGTTGGAAATACTACAGGGAGGTTCTTAACCACTGTCCATAGTGCAGGATAGCAATTGGAGACTTACTTCCAACACTTTGGAAATTTACTTGCTTAAAACTTTGGCTTCAACTCAGTGTCATTTTGTAGCTCAGTTAGCTCCTCCACTGCCCCAACTTCCTCAGTATCTGAAAATGAATTTATCACCCATCTGGAATTTCCATCAAAAGAAGATCCTCAAATTGCTCAGATGTATCATTGTGCAGCTTATCCAAATGGTCACAAAACCACCCACACCATCATATCCCACTTTTCTCACTCAGACAGGCTTGAAAATTGGTATAGCTTGCAATGTGTATATGCATAGAGAACTTTAAAATAAATGTTGACAACAGATTTTGCCTTAATAAGATTGACCACATTTTCTTGCAACTACAAATTCATTTCATTGAACTTTGCAAATAAATAAGCAGTGTCATGCCTGATCTCTGATGTTCATCATTTCCTTAGTTCATCCCTGAGCAAAAAGGCAGTGTCAAAAAGGCTGCAACAGGGTCTCTCACACAGTTGCCTTTTGGCAGCTACTGGTTTGTTGGTTCTGGTATAAATCTATATCAGATATCCCAAAACTATATTGTCTTCATTTCTTCTTTGATTTTTCTTCTTTCTGCCATTTCTGTTCAATGACAAAGAGAGCAATAGGCACACAGAGACAACTATTTCTCAGCTGTCTCTGCGAGTGTCTCTTTGTCATTGAACAGGGTATACTTGCATGACTAGAGCTCTGGTGGTGTATTTTCTAAATATTCCAATAGTTTCCATCAGATGTCAGCACTACGCAGAGGCAGAAACACAGAGTGCCATTTGGCAATATGGTTCCATAATTCCACCATGTCTAGTCCCCCTTTCCACCCCATTACCTTTTAAGTAACCCCTCCCCATCCCCCAGTAATCCTACTGCCTGCTGCTGTAGGTGCTTTAGTGTTTTATTATTGGAGCAAGGTTATTTTGTTTGGGGTCTTCAGAACATACCTGTTGTAGTTCATGTGAGATGTATTAAATGAGTTCATATTAAATGAGAGCCATTTAACTTTATTATTACTATTTGCCTGTAAACCGCTTTGTGAACTTTGTGTTGAAAAGCGGTATATAAATACTACTGATTGATGTAAAGATACCTTCTACAGAATCTCAACCAGAACAGACTGGCGGTGGCTCTCCAAGATGTTAGGCAAATCTATTTCCAGCCCTGCTGTCCAAGGGCCTTTTAATTGAAGGTGCTGAGATTGTATGTGGGGGGTGGCTCCACTTCTAAGTATTGGGTTGTTCAACTACATCTTTAAATGTATTCAGGCATTGTGATAGTTTTCATAGTTTAAGGGCCCAATCCTGAGGTTCATACTGCCAGTGGTACGCGCATACCACTGACTAAAAGTGTTACAGACGTGCTGTAAAGCACGTTTCTGACATCATGGGAGGAGGGAGCACTGGTGCTGCGCTGGTGCTAGTTAGTACCTGGCCTCAGTGCTGAGTGGCAGGGTCACCCGCGCTCCAGCAGCACCGGCAACTGGTAAGTGAATTCAGGGCGGGGGAAGAGGCAGTGAGGGGTGGAACTGGATGGGGGACAATCGGGCCTACGCGTGGGTGGGGTGGGACCAGCATTGGCCTTCACCGCTGGAGCCTATGCCCTGCTGTGGGCTGGGAAGCTCAACACAGGGCTGCTCCAATCTGTGCCAGCCAAATAGCCGGCGGAGACTCTAGTAGCTCCATTACGGGGCCTGGGGCTTTACTCAGGGAAAGGGGATGAATGTATCCTTCCCTTGAGGAGACTGCCACGGCTTCCACAGGATGCCGCAGTAGCCATTTTGGTATTGCTGCTCCCCTAGAGCCGGGCAACTCAGGATTTAATTGGGTTGTTAGTTAGCAAAAAGCTCAGATAACCAAGCACCCAAGACTTTTCCATCCCTGCCTATTAATACACTAAGAGAGAACCTGAGTAACTTTAATATCAACCTCCCATCCACCATGTGTTACCTTGGAAATGTCAAAGTGATATGAAAATTGAGAGACTTGTGTTTACTACTTGGGTCATATCTCCCTTCATGGTTTTGATACAGAAGTGCCTTAGAATTCCTCAGTTATATATAGTGAGCCAAAATCCTTGTACAGACATCTAACTTTCTAGCAGGTTCTTTCGCCCCACTCACCAACTCTCCAATCCTTTTAATCTTGCTTTTTAACTTGGGGCCTTTAAAAACTTGGTGCAAGGATTGAATGGGGAATGTTGCTAAAGATGAAATGATCAGAAAAATATTTTAGGATGCATGTGCATTGTGGATTACTGTTGTGCTATATTAATTTTTGGCTACAGTCCTGGAGAACTACTCAACTAGTTCAGTGTGCACAGCATAACTTGAGGCTTGTATTTCTCAAACAGCAACCTCTTACCCCCTACTCAGCATAGCAAACTCGGTTTACATTTGGGAATTTAAAAAGTAGCTTTTGATATATGGGACTGTTTATTTCAAGGATCATAAAATTATCATGGGAGCCTTTTGGGGCACATCTAAAGTAGCTTTCTGGATTATAGTTTTAATTTGGTTTTGCACACTTGAGATTTGCAGTAAAAGCTAAATACAGTCAGTCCTCTTTATCTGCGACCTTGCTATCTGTGAGGGGAAGAATTGCTACTTTGCTCACTATCTGTGCCTCTGTCCTCGTTATCTGTGCTTCTGGTCTCTACTATGGAGAGACCTTCAAGAGGCTGCAGGGACCTTCAGAATGGCACCTGTGACCAGCATTGACCACTTTAAAATGGCTGGCAGGTGCATCTGCTGGCCGTGTTTAAGGGGTCCTTGCTGGTTGCAGAGGCCATTCTGAAGGTGCCTGCAGCATTTAGAGATCTTTTGGCACTTCCTGCTGCACTCTGCTGGCTTCTTGAGGGCTTCTGCTGGATTCCTCAGATGGCACCCCTTGCACCTAACCCCATTGATCCCATAGGATCAATGATTTGTTATCTGAGAATTTGCTATCCACAAGGTTTTCCAGAAACCTAACATTAGCGGATAATGAGGATTGACTTTATAGCGGCTGGAGACGTTTGGATTAGCAATGGAGTAAAGTGTACTTGTAGTTTATCCACTTCTTAGAAAAGCACTGAATACACTTTCTCTTTAGCTGAATTTGGAAGCCGCTGACCCATTTCTATAGTAGTAGTTGGATTTCTATTCCGTTTTTCTTCCTAGTTCACAGCCACGTGTAGTTTTCTTCTTTCTTTCCCCTTACAGCATCACAACAGTGCTGTGAAGTAGGTTAGGCTGAGATAGTGTGCCAGACCCATCAAATTGTGTGGCTGGCTTGGGATTTTGAACCTAGTTCTCTCTGTTCTAAGTCTGTCACTACAGCACACTTCCTCTAGGCTTTAATGACGTACAATTTGAAACTTGTTTAGTGCATGCTCTTGATGAGTTGCTAGATCCTGAATTCACCTCTCTTGAATGTGGGCAGCTGTGGTCAGCTTTTATCAAATGGCATGTTTGGCATGTAGTACCAGGAATATGGCCTGGTAGCAATGGCCCAATAAGGATATAATTTTATGTTGCAAAATGTTTGTACAATTCACAGGAAATATGTTGCACATATTTCCATAAGATTTCATTAGCATTAGAAGACAAGCCTTCATTTTTCTTCAAGCTAGAATCCACAAAAGCAGACAAGCCTACCTGAAACTCAACAGGGTTGCTTGGCAGGTGCAGTTTTTTGTGTGTGTGTTCCTGCCCATAAAAGCAGAAACTTTATGTAGGAGGCTGGCCATAAATGCTTGGAATATTCAACCTATTTCATTCCTGGTGAAGTTTGGAATGTATAATTAGAAACAATTGCAGATAAACTAATTGGCTTAACACACACATACAACAGCAAGTTGCAGTATTTTTATATTACAGTGGAGTGAGAAACTGGCAAATAAAATAGTCTCTAACCAATGCTCAAATACCAAACCAGACTTTTAACTTTTTGCAGTGGTGTAGGATGTATTTTTGTATACCAAACTAATTCACATTCAAGGGAGCATTCTAGGCTCCATTATAATGGGCTCAATTTTTATTTCCTCTCTGAGCTTGTAAACACTGTCTTGCTTAGAACAATGAAGACCATTAGACCAGTGGTTCCCAAATGTTTTAGGTTCAGGGCCCACCTTAAAAAAAAAACTTTACCTCAAGTCTCTGTGGCTCTAATGGTAATTGGGCAGTAGTTATCCCCCCAAAGTAGCAGGTTGTTTAACCTTTGATGTACTCTGCCTAATCTACCCTGTCACTTTCACAAACCACCAAAAATTGGGGTGTGGGCCATAGATGCACAGTTTGAGAATCTCTGCACCAGATAATTTAGAATGCAGTCCACCAAGAGCTGCTACTGATAGTCTGTTTCATACAGGTTTATAAGTGAGTCCCAATATAAGTTTCAGAATGGGTAGGTTATGCAGTAGTTCTTGGTGAATTGTGCTCTTGATAGGCTAAGCACTCAAGATATTGTTGGTTGCTTACTATTGGTTAATAAGTACATATCCACTTTTAACATACTAATAAGTGACCTGCGTTCAGTAACTTGTGGCATCTAACTGCTTCTTCTCTTCCTTCCTTTTTGTCATCCTGCAGTGTTCTGTGCCAAGGTCTTTGTGGCTAGGCTGCTCCAACCTGGTAGAGAGCATGTGCGCACTGAGATGCCTGCAGAGCATGCCCAGTGTCAGATGTCTCCAGGTGCCTTTCTTCTTTCTTGTTGTAAATGTGTTATGCGTATGCTGTGGTCATTGTTAATCTCTCTGGATTCAATTTAAATTGTAAAGTCTCCTGAATGTTTTCTGTATGACTTTCTCAAGGTTTTGAAAAAGTCCTCCTTAAGAGGGCATAAAAATATAATAACAATTCATTCAAATTTGGAAGTGGTTAACATTTTGTTGTACATATTTTCTCAACTTTTGTGATGCAAATAAGAGTTGCATGTTGCTTTTCATTTTGTTTTTTTAATTTTATTTTACACATTTTAAATTTTTAATTAGTTTAATTTCTTCAGCTTTTGACAATGTGACTTATCCACATGCACACCAGATGGCATTTTTGTAATATTTCGAGGAAAAGGATAAGTGACTCTCCCTTACCAGTGTTTAATTATTATAGTGGTATTAGCCTAGAACCTTGTTGATTGGCTTGGGTTTCTTTCAGGTAGAAGAATGTACTTTTTTAAAAAACTGAGAAGGTTTAAGGGCATGTACAAATAACAAGATTATTAGTTCAAATTTCTCTTAACCACTGTAATTTAAGCTTTGTGTATGCAGTGTATGGTGGCAATTAACTTTTGAGGGCATAGTTCAATAATCTTATCAAATTAAGCATGGGAGGGTTTTATTCTTGGTAAAAGACTTAATAATCCACTCTAGGAGAAAAAACATGATTGATCAACTGTCATTACTTTTAAAGTACTGTATATTCCTAAGAGCTCCCCGGTGACAATATATTTACCAGAAAAGATGTAAACATCCTGTATTTATTTTAAACTAACCCTTTCAATGTTTATGTATATACGTATTTCAAAACATATAAGTTTTGTGAATGAAACTCATAGCAGCTCAAAGTATATTCTGAATAGCTGAAATCAGTGGGTAGTAGCTTCTGCAGGATGTTGGGCTACTGTAAAAAAAATTGAAGTGGCCAGGTCCAAAGAGTTTATCCATGATTGCTTTTGTGTAGTTCTGCTTGTTTTAAGGATGTTACATCAGGGATTGAATGGGTGTTTCCATATTGTTAGGAGAAATTATAGGTATCAAAGTTAGGCCCCTTGCCATGCAATCTATAAACTTGACCATGAGTTATCAAATAGGAGACTGTGGTAGAGCTTTCATTTATAATTTGGTGCATCACTTGTAGCCCTTTGTCCTTCCTTTACCCCTAACAGAAAAAACAAGGCTTCTTAGGCTTTTTTAAATCCTATACATCCTAAAAAATTACTTGCTGTAACTCTTTTGAAACTGAAAATCTTTATAGAAAATTGTGAAATGTGACTCATAATATAATCATGTAACTACCTCTGGCAGCAAAATGAGTGAGATCTTCTTAGATGTGCAGGTATGCGTCACTTAACATGGGGATATGTTCTGCAAGATGCGTCATTAGCTGTTATGAAAACATCAGAGCGGCAGCCAGGTAGAACCCCAGAATGCCTTGTGGCAGCTGGGTAACGTCCCAGAATACCTGGTGGTGCCACATCTGAGTTGCAACCCGCCAATGGGGTCAAAACCTGTGGTTTGAGAACTGCAGCTCCTTTGTCCTGTGGACCACTGTCATACTTGTGGTCCATCATTGACCGAAAGATGGTTATGTGGTGCATACCTGTATTTGACAAGGTCATTGAAATAATATGGAGGCTTTCCTGGTTTAGGGGAGTGGTGTAGCACCTTATTCTTCCCATCTGTCATGCCATACTATGAGGTAGAGATTAAATAGTTTGCTGACCTAAAATGTTATTGAAACACAACAGAGAGAGGAGGAGTGGTGTAACTTTTCTTCACTGTATGTGGCTTATTTGCCTGTTGATTGCTGACATACCTAATCGTTTTTTACTTTAACACCCCCCCCACCCAAATGCTGATGTTTTCTGTCTGTCTCTGTCTCCTCTCCTCTGTCTCCTCTGTCTTATGAACACCCATACAAAGATCTTGGTACAGGGTTGGTTAGCAGTTGTGTGTGAAATAGAGCCTATTATATTATCCCCTTGGATATTGGCAAAAAAAAAGTTACAAAATATTTCAGCACTATGTTCCAGTAAGCATTACTGCTTCATATTAATCTTGGTTTTTTGCAATAAGCCTATAGAAACGCTAAATTAACTATAATGTTACAAATGATGCAAAACAACCAACTGTGTATTGTGATGTATGTTCAGTATATAGATGTATGTATGTGTGTGACTGCATTTATTGTATTAGCACTAAAGCTAAAAAGTAACTTGTGTTAACATTGTACATCAACTTTAAAAAATGCATGTTCTGTGAAATGCACCTCATGATTTTACAGGAATCCAGAATTGGATTGTGAGGATGTTTTAGAATTGATTGGTGCAATTATTTTTTCTACTACAAGATAACTGTTTTATTGAGCTCCATGGTCAAACCCGTGGGAATTAAATGCTACATATATTTGTTTCCTTGTTCACCATGAATTCATCAGACCTTAATAACCGGAGTTGTTGAATAAAAAGGCAGTTGAAGAAACTAATCTCAACATGTATCAGTCAGACCTTGCCTGGAGTAAATCCTTATACCCCAAGGATGCGCTAATTGTATGCGCTAATTGTTTGGAGTCGGTTGTTGTGCTTGACAGTTTAGATGCTTTGGATGACAATGCAGAATTGATAGACATTGTGAGATTGGAAACTTTCTTTCCATGCATACTCTTCACAGTCCCTCTTTGAGTGTAATCTTCTTTTGGATTGTGTAGCTTTCTAACTAGCTTTATAACTAAGCTTTTATTTTTATAATCACACTTGTCTGGGCACACATGTGATATGTGTGTATTGCAAAGGGACCTTTATATATGGTAAGTTGAGAGCAAATATAGAATTACTAGCTTTTTGTTACCCGGCGTTGCCCGGGTAACAAAATGATCTTCCAGAGATTATGAGTTTTGTACCCCTTCTTGCCCCCCATGCCGATGGGTGCCAAACCCGGACTCCAACGGCGTCGGGAGCATCGCCGCTCGCCTCGGCGACCCTGGAAACTATGGATTCAATGCCGATTTCAGCCGTTTTCGACCATTTTCACACCCTGCACACCCCACCCTGAGGGCACTAGGAGGGGCCTGACCCCCGCAGTGTTTGTTGCCAGGCCGGAAGACATGCGCGTGCTGAGTCTGGTGCCAATCGCTCCAGGCATTCCAGCAGGGCATGATGGACATTTTGTTTCGCACCCCTTTTCGCCCCCCATGCTGAGGGGGGGCCCAACCCGGACTCCAACGGTGTCGGGAGCATCACAGCGCGCCTCAGTGACCCCGGAAACTACGGATTTGATGCTGGCCATTTTCGACCATTTTCATGTGGGGCCCCCTGCGTACCCCCACTCCCGGGGGCGTTAGGGGGGTCTGACCCCCGCAGTGTTTGTCGCCAGGCCGCAAGGCATGTGCATGCCGGGTTTGGTGCGCGTCGCTC
>JAJKFI010000058.1:4417155-4440993 GCA_029204185.1 Lerista edwardsae | reverse complement strand
TATATATATAGAAGATTAGTGATTTAGTAATAGTTGAGTCAGAAAAATCTACAGAATCAGAACGTTCATGGTGTCATTTTTTTGTGGTGTGGAATAATGCAGTTTCCAGTCTTGCTAGAACTTATAAATCATTCATAGATTGAGTTGTAATGTGAGAGGCGTAGGGGTGCAATCCTATCCAATTTTGTGTGTCAATGCAGCTGTGATAAAGCCTTGAGATAAGCGAACAAATGTTCACTCTGAGGAGGTCTCTGTGTCCCCCCTCCCCCTGGATGCAACATGTGCCCCATTGGCACAGCTGCATCAGTCTGGAAAATTGCATAGGATTGGATCTTAGGTGTTTAGATCCTGCCCCCAACAACTTGGATAGCAAAATTCAAGGTAGGACTCCTAGAAGGATCTCTCTGAAATGGGTGATGTGCCATAGACTTTAACTACCATATATACTCATGTACAAATTGAAAAATTCATGCCTGAAATTTGACCCTGAAAACATGGATCAGTATATACAGGGTAAATAAAGCTTTTAACAGCAGCTGGGGGGTGGGGAGCTGGGCTCAGAAGCAGAAAGCAAGGGGTTGAAAAAATAGAGCAATTTTACTTAACAGTAATTGTTCTCAGGTACCAATGGGCAGCAAGCAAAAAAAAAAAAAAAAAGTTGCCACTTCGCCTTCTCCAACAGGCAAAGAGGTGAATTCATGTGCTTATGGGAATTGTTGTCTTTATGAGGGCTGTTGAGATCGACTTATACATGATTATATATGGTATGTGGAAATGTAATATGTAATTGGGGTCAGTAAAAAACTTGCTATAAACATTAACTTTGTGACAGTGAAAAAGGTAAGTGCAGTACTAAGAACTGCTTGAAAATAAATGGCAATTGTCACTTCAGTTATATTCCTCTGGTAAGGTGCATTTATAATTGTGGTAGTATTAATTGCACATAATAAGAAGTATATCTTGGAATAAGGGAAGCTGTAAAAAGACAAGTGGAAGGGATCATCTGCTGCATCGGGGAAAATGCTTAAAATGAGTTGAATGAAGAAAGTAACCAGGGAAGAACTCTGCTTACAAGGAATGACTGTGACATCAAATTGACAATACAGTTCTGTACTGTTGCAGAATGTTGTGGCAGTTATTGTCAAAAATGGTTATAAAAAGGGCTACATCAATGTATGGAGGATGTGAGCTTTGTGAATAAATAATTAGTGGGCAGAAAACTCGCCTTGCTTCCACCTGCTCTTTCACTTCCCTCCTGCCAGCTACTTGGTGCTAGGATAGGCAGTCTTTACTGCTTGTAGTGCACTGATGAGATTCCTGCCATGTCGCTTCCACTGTCGTCAGAAATTAATAGTACAGGAAAAGGATTAGCCCAGCAGTTCCCAGATTGACCCTGGTCACAACCCTATTTTTTCATGGCATCCTGTGGTGGTGGTGCAGGAGGATGACCTGGCCGCCACCATTCCCCTGAGATCACATGAGAATAGCACAATATTGGCCCTGCACGGGGGAGCCAGGAAAGAGAAGCCTCTGGGGACATCCCGCGGCGTCCCTGTGAGTTTGCTGCAGTGCCTTGGGGTGCTGCTTTGTGCAGTTTGGGTTAGTCTGACTGGTGTATAATTGTGCTGCTTCTGCAAACAGGAGTCTCTTCTTCCACCCCTATCCTGAAAACACTCTAATACAGCACTAAGAAACCTGCCAGTTCTGGCTTTAAACACCTGGGAAAATTGCCTTCTGTTTTGATGTGGTGGTCACGTGTAGTAGTTTCCTGAACTTGTGTCCATAGGGCCATTAATTCAAATCCTGGCTTTCCCCAGGCTGGAAACCAGCAGGTGACCAGGACTTTGTTCTTGGTGTCTCCGGTTAAAAGGGATTTTAGGTAACAGAGCTGGGAAAGGTCAATGCCAGAGAGACAACTTCTGGACCTAAATGTATAGTTGGTCTGATATGATATGGCAGCTTCATATTATATGTTTTTGTGTTAGATAGCAGTGTGGTGACTGATATTAGTGGCTAGATGGACATAAGTTGGAACAGTTTGCTGTTCTGTTGCTTGCCCAGGAAATTACTATTTGTCATAGCAAATGATAAAATGCATAATTGAATGGTTAGATTTGCTAGCTATAGAAGTCAAATGTGCGGGTTTCTGATTGGGGTTTAACAGGAAGTTAGAGCTATAATCTGTTTGTATCCTAATTATATCACTAGTCCTGTTGTCAGTTCATGAGTCATTGTGCTAGACTTGTTAACTACTTTTGCATCGCCTTCTTGGCAGTTGCTCCTTCTAGGAGGAGCCAACAACAATGATGCAGATTCTCCCCCACAGTCACTTATGGGGAGGGTGGCAGGAGCTGTTGACAAGTCCCCGTTTCTGTTTGCTAATAAATTGAGGGGGGAATATACCAAGGGTATGTGTGTGTGTGTGGGGGGGTACACACTGACAGGACCTAGTACAGAGCTTTGTCCCAGGGCTGCTGGAATTTGCTGTTAGTGCTACCTTTACCTAGTCCTGCTGTCCTAGAGGTTTTTCAATGTTGAAGGGAAAGTCTTGTCAATTTACTAATGTTGAGCAAACATCCCCCAGCCAAACACCTTTTTTTTTCTGCCACTGCCTCTGTTCTGGGAAAAAAGTGGAAATTTTAAAGGGGGAAAATGGTGTGTGTGTGCACACCAGAACAGTATCCCTTTCCCCCTTTAACACTTCCACTTCTAACACTAAAACTTGTGACAAAGCACTAGTGAAACTGGCTTGGGATTCCTTTGGCTACAGTCAGTTCAGCAGAAAGGGAGACTAGGAAGGGAGAAAATGGCAATGGTGCAGTTTAGAAGAATACCTATGGAATTGCATTACAGTTGCAGGGCAGTATGGGTCAGTATCCAGGTAGGCAGGTTGGGAGCTTTCAGGCTTGCTGGAAGGTTGAGGTAACATTTAAAGTGGCGGTCCTACCTGTATTCTTGGGGGGGGGAAATGCCCCCGAGCGCTGCACCAGCAGACGGATAGCGTTGTTAGCAGCGAGCAGCAGTTTGCCTTCTCACCTGCCCCTGCGCCCACATCACTCCAAAATGCAGGGTATACAGATGTTGGAGATGGGGAGACGCAGGGGATGGGAAGGCAGCACTAAGGGTGGTGATCTCTGGACCTGGCCCCCAGGTGGAGGATCAGCCAGGTCCACAACTGACATTTAAAGTGGGGAAGTGATAGATTCTGAAATGATACTGCATGTAATCTAAAATGTGAGAAGACTCCTTGTTGATAATCTGAATTTTTGAAATGCATTCATGATTTCAGATGTAGAAATTTCATAAAATCTCCTAAACCATTTTTACTTCCCCCCTCTTTAAACAGGTAATACTTCCTCTCCCACCTCCTCCCCCGTCAGTCCATTCTGTCCTGTTTTAGTTTTAGATGGTAAATACTCTGAATCATGCTAGTTTTGTACCTTTGTATGGTATCTCACACTTTGGCATTAAATAAATCTTTAAAGAACAAACCCAAATCATTGTACCTTGGGAATAAAAGTTCTTAATCCAAGGAAAAAAGTTTTATTTCAAAACTAAGAATAAAAACCTATCAGAGTGGAGTTGGAGGTGATGACCGATGAGCTGTAAGGTAGAACACCAGGTTATTTTGTGTCCTGGTGACCTACATTTGCCATAGTAATTGTGTGACAAAACTAGGTCAACTACTGTTTCTGTTCCTTCTACATCTGGCTTATTTTAGTTTGGTAGTGGGGGGGAAAGAGCAGGACTTTGTTAACTCTGCCGCATTTAGGCTTTTGCGTTTATCCAGAGAAATTCAAATTGGTATTTTTTTCTATGTGAAGGAAACAGAAGAAAATCTGTTACAGGTATTGGGTGTTCGTGTTCTAGAATGACCTTATAATCTTAGTAATTGAAGGAGTTAAGTGACTGTTTTCCACAGTGACAGCTTTTGGATGGCAAACTCCCATTTTGTACTCTGGAAGGGGAAAAATTGCCACAGTAAATTACAGGGCAAGTGTCTGAATGCATTCTTGCCTTTTTAAAAAACTGTACTGTACAGATAATGTTAAGGCAGTTGCTGATGCTGAGCAAAACTGACCTGCTGTGATTCCTCATTGCAATACAGTGCAATGTCAGTTCTCAAGGCTGGCAGCTGTAGTGTTGGATGCTTTTTATGTGTATAAAAACATGTTTGTGTTGACTTAGCTCTTGAGCGTCAGTTCTGAATTTGAGAGACAAGAGGAATAAATTCAATATGATAAAATTAACTGTTGATAGCTGGCAAGAAAAAAGTACTGTTAAGAATTGTAGGTTCTTATTAGAAAACACTTGTTATATTGTACTTAGTCATACTGATATTATGAGTACTGTTGGCTTTAGACTGGGGAAAACTAAGTTGAAATCCCCACAAAACCATGAAGCTCTGTGAAACATCATTACCTTTCAGCCAGAGAATAAAATGAATGCCCATGTACACTGCTCTGAACTTTGTGGGGGAAGGGTGACATGTAATTGAATAGTGGGAGTGTACAATAGTTGAAAAGCTACATTGTGCATCAGTGTCTTTCAGACCTTTGCGTCATTCCTGTTTCTCAACTGCATGGATGACTCATTTTACTGACAAATGTCAAGAAAATGTGATCTGTTCTATGTAGAAACTCCATCTCTCTGCTAGCTACCCTGGAACCTAATGTATCAATCCTTTGTTTGGAAATTAGTCCTCTAAATGTAGCAGTCTAGAGTTTTTCCACATTCTCTTTGCATTGGAGACATGCATGTGTTAATGTTTTTAAGTATTCTTAAAAAATTGTCTTGTTTAGTACAGATGGCTAAAAGTGTTCTGCTTTTGGAATTTTTGTTGCCTTAATGAGTCAGTAGTTGTAATACCCAGGAGACCTTTTCCTCCAGATTGCTAGGAGGCTGGAAACTACACAGAGTGAGAGTGAAACTAGCACAGTAAGGAAATTTCACATCATTCTTACTCTTATAATATTGCACAAATAGTTGAGATTCAGCATTACATCACCCTTTTATCAGCAGAAAAACTGGGTTTTAAATGCTTTCGACAGCCAATATATATTTTTTCTGTAGATTTAAAGAACAGGAAGGCAAACTAAAAAAAATAAATAGAAATGTACACGTGATTATGAATTGATAGCATTGACTCTATGGTGGGGATGGAGCTGTAGTTCAATAATAGAACATCTGCTTTCCACGCAGGGCCGGATTATGCTATTGCAAGGCCTGTGGCATATGTTATAAATGGGCCCTAAAGCCACTGCTGCCATTCCTTGTGAGCCTGAACCATCCTCTCCCACCAATGTTACTGTCCTCCCTGTCTCCGCTCTACCCTACCCATAACCCACTGCTGGCTTGCATGGAGCTTGCTTGCTGCGGTGCGCTCTGGTGCATACCTTCCTTTGTGCGCCTCAAATTCTTCAGCGGTTTTAAGTGTTTTCTGGCATGTTTCATGTTCTTTCTTGCAACTTGCATGTTCCAAGTGCTTTCCGTTAGCGACAGTGGAGTGCATGCTCTGCCCATGCTGAGGTGTAATAAGATTGTTGTGAATGTGTATAGGACTGTAAATTCAGTTTGAAAAAAAATCATTTATTTGTATCATGTTATTGATGACATCCATATCATAACACTACACATCATGCAGCTTTCCTGACATGTAAACAACAGGGTTGCCAGATTGCGAGATGCCGATTTCACCAGAGACAGCTTGCAGATATTTAGTGCAGGGCCCGTAGCCTATGCTACTTTTGCTACTAGGTTAATCCGGTACTGTTTGCATGGAGAAAGTCCCACCCTGGCATCTCCAGGTAGGGCTGGGGATGACCTCTGCCTGAACCACTGGAGAGCTGCTGAGCTAGATAACCAGTGGTCTGAGTCGGTGTAAGACTGCTTCATATGTTCTTCCTTTATTTCACTGGAACTGGAGAATCTTTTTATCTGCACCCCTTTCCTTGTCTCCTGGCCTCTGGCAGCAAGCAAGCAGCTTTAGCAGCAGTTGGTCTTCTGGGCCACCTGGCCGAGCTGAGAGGAGATGAAGCTCCCACTAGTGAAGACACAGAGGAAGGTTAGTGCAGGAATGCCGTGCAAACAAAACCTAGTAAGAAACGTGTGTTGCTCCTAATCTGCCCAGGCCTTCTCCTTGGACCTGCCGGTCCTTCTTCCTTCTCCAGCCTCAGTAAGAAATAGTAAAAAGGTAAGGCGTTTTAAAAAATGGAATTTGTTGGGTGCAGGATAGTCTGTCAGGAGCGCCAAGTTGAGCATTCTCAATTTTAAGAAAGCTCTGCTTTTTTAAAAGCAGTTAGGAACTGTGCTGGAAATCGAGTTTTTAATTAAGGGTTCTGCTTTCAATGGGATATAATTCTCAACTAAGCATGTGTAGGACTGCAGCACTGAACTGTTTTGAGATGATGAGAATCACTTGTGCATCTCTTTGTGGGAAAAGAGGAACATTTGTTCCTGTTAGGAATATGAAATATATTATCCTGGTCTCCGTAGAGGTATTCAGTTCCACCTGCTTTTGCCTAGCCCAGGAAGGGGTTATTCTGTTTGAAAGATGGATTTGGTTTGTATTAAAAATGCTTGTTGATTAGAGATTGTGATCCAAGACTTCTTATATATTTCAGTAGGTTTTTAATAGGGCTTATGAATAGGATTTGCTTTGCTTTTCAGTGGGTAAAAATTGTACAATTTTTATTATGACAGTGGTTATGTACTGCTCAGTTCACTGACTACATGGCAGGGAAAATATTAGAGGGGACAGTGCTTGGCAAAGGTGCTGCTGCTGCTGAAAGAGCAGTTTGTGTGATAATTGAGCTCTCCACACTACAAAAATACGATGAAGTTTTGCATATTTTCTCTTTTCAATTGCAGCAAATGAGTTCCTAGGTAAGAAGAAAGTGCTTATTTCTTGTCACTTCCTGCATAATGATGTCACTTTCTGCTTAATGACATCATTTCTTGCCCTCAGCAGCCATAATGAATGCTAATTGGCCCTCAGTATGAAATGAGTTTGACACCCCTGGTCTTAAGTAACAAAGTAGATTTCAAAATAATGTATTAGTAAGATAACACTGTGCGTGCGTGCAAGACCGAGACCAAGACCACAAGTGACCAAAATTGTGGTTTTTAGGAATAATATGTTATATATCATTCAGTGTGTAATCACGGCAGGTTTCTTTCATTACATTCTTATTGAATTATCTGTGTTCTATCAAAAGTTATAGTCGAACAGAAAAAACACAATTGACTTATGTAACAAAAAGTGGAGTTCCTTAACTCAAAACTGACCAATGAGACTGTTTTGAGAGCTAAAAAGGGGTTATGATATAGCATGGAACCAATAGGTTACTATATCACCTCCCTTTTCCATGTATCAGAGCTAATACTAGAACTCTTATTCAGTTGTGTGAGCATTATCAAACTGGCTACTGGGTTTTTGTTGGTGTGATTTGCTGGGTGACCTGTACTGTTCAAATAGTTAAATAAATAAGGGTACAGGCATTGTATTCCTTGCATATGGGGAAATATTAACTGCATTTATTTTCTGGCCATTATTATTATTCATTTTGTATCATGACTTTTACTATCTCTCAGCCTCACTTCCCGTACAGGGTTGTTGTGAGGACAAAAGAAGTGGAGTAACCATGCACACCACCCTTAGCTCCTTGGAGAAGGGCGATATAAAATGTGAATGAATGATTTTGTCGGGGAGGGGGTGTCAAAAATTGATGGGCCCCAGGTGTCAAATGACCTAGCTACGCCATTGGGTACAGCATAAGCCAGATAATGTTCTCATGAATGATTCTAGTATGATCATGTGTAGTTTTCAGGAAAATGCAGTTCTGCTTCCTTGTCTCTTGTAGTCTGCACCTTTTTAACATGCATGTCTAACAGTAAGCGCTATTGGGGGCAATTCAGACTTGGCCACTATGCAAAGCAAACTGTTTCAGCAAGAATCACAGTGCACATGTAATGTTGGAGACTAGGCAAGTTGACAGAGTTGTCAGGAAGCTTTTTTTATTGCACATTGTGAAAAACGAAGTGTTCTAAACTGCTCTTCTAATCCTAGGAGTACACGGGTAGTGGCTATTTATCCGCAGATTTCTCTGGGAAGAGGAGTAGGGGGGCCATTCGAGACCTCTGGGATAGCCCCTCCTACTCCGGGAGGCAGAGCCGGTTCAAAGTTCGAGGCATCTCCCTGTAGAGGGCTTCCCAACCCAGTCTGGCTCTGCCTCCTTAAGGGACAGGTCGGTTCTGACTGGGCTCCATAGAGCTCAGTGTGTTTGAGGCAAAGAAAAACTTTTTCTACCTTTCTTCCTATTTTCTTCGTCTTCTTCTTCTTCTTCTTCTCACCCTCTGCTTCTTACTTGCCTTCTTCGTCTGTTTGTCTGTCTGGGGAGAAGGCAGAAGTTGAGGCACGGACGGTAAGGCCTCCAGCGTCGTCCGTTGCCTCAGCAGAGGACTCTAGCCCGCACACGCGCACTGCGCGAGGGCTAGAGAGGCGCGGGGAGGCCCGGTCGCTGGGGCTCCGCGCGGCTTCGGCCCGGAGCCTCGCCCACCACCCCATAGCGCCGGGGACGCTTCCGCGCCCCAAGGGAGAGCTGCGGAGCGCCCAGATCTTCTACGCCGCGGCGGCGTGAGGGTGAGAGGGCAGCACGCGCGCACCTACGGAGCGAGCGCGCGCCGCCTGGGTCCCGCGCGGCTTAGGCCCGGGACTTTTCCTCCCCTTTGTTTTCGCGCGATCGCGCCCCCCTGGGAGGGCAGCGACGCGCCTACCTCCTGTTTGGCGGTGCAGAGAGACAGCGGCAGGCTCCCGCGCCGCGGAGAGATCGCCCGGCTGCCCGCCATCTTAGAGGCCTGGTTTCCCGCCTTTTTTCAACTCCGTGACTAAGGTAATGGCGGAGGGCCAGGAAGGGGGGGGGACGGCCTCCACTCAACTTCAGGAGGAGGGGGGATCCTCCCTGGGCCAAACGGGGGCTGCATTGGGCCAATTGGGATCGTCATCTTTCTCTCAGGCCCAATTTAACGAAATGTTTAAGGTGGCTATGCAGGCAGCAGGATTTGTTAAAGGGCCCGCTCATGGGGTGATCACGGGTACCCTTCCTCCAAGTAAAAGGGAGCCTGAGCCTAAACAGTGCCGCAAGGCAAAGCGCAAGCGTTCCCCTAGCCCCGTTTCCTTGTCTGATTCCGCCCTAACCCCTTCGTCCCAGTCGGGGGAGGAGCGTAAACATTCTCACAAGAGAAGCAAGAAGCGCCATCATAGACGTTTCAAGTCTTCTAAGAAGGCCCGAAAGCCCAAACGTGCAAGGGACATCTCGTCCTCGGAGTCCGACTCCCCATCCTCTTCCGACAGTTCTGGCAGGGAAGAGGGTCAGCTGTCCGAGGATTCAGATCAGGACGGACAGGATCAGAAGGTGGACCGCCTTTTTCCGGCTGACCTCCTGCCCCGCATGCTCTCCAAGGCGGCTAAGGCTCTAAATCTTCAGTTGCCTCAGGACGAGGGTGTGAAGGCCTCTTCCAGCACTTTGTTTCCAAGAGGGCCCACGAAGCCTCTGGCCTCTCCATTTCCGGAGGAGTTCAAGGAGGCGTTGGAGACAGAATGGCAGGCTCCTGGATCCAGCAAGCATTTGTCCCGGGTTGTTAATAAGCTCTACACCCTGCCAGAGCAAGCTATGGCATCGTTGCAGGTTCCGTCGGTGGATTCTCCTGTGGCAGCTCTTTCCTCGTCGGCAGTCCTCCCTTCGGAAGGAGAGGGAGGGCCCAAGGACCCCTGCGACAAACGCGTCGAGGCGGCTTTGAAAAGAAATTTCCTCTTTTCGTCTGGTGCCTTCCGTGCTGCAGCTTCAAACTCCGTGATGGCACGGGCAGCCTTCCTATGGGCGGATGATTTGGCCAAGACTCCCAAGCTTCCTGCTCAGGTCAAGAGTGGACTGCGGAAAATTTCGCTTGCTGCCGCTTTCTCCGCAGATGCCTCCTTTGATGCCCTCCAGCTCAGCGCGCGGGCAATGTCCTCAAACGTCATAGCGCGCAGGAACGTTTGGCTGAGGCATTGGGACGTGGATGCATCATCGCAGGCACGTTTAGTTTCTGTTCCCTTCAGGGGTTCCAAGCTTTTCGGTGAGGCGTTGGACCAAGTATTGGTGGAGGACAAGGACAAGCGCAAGGTCCTTCCATCTTCTAGAAAGGAGGCCTCACGGAACAGGATCCAGTCCTTTCGTTCCTTTAAGACCGACGTCAGACCCAGGGACCGCAACAGGGCCAAGCCTAGATGGGACAAGCCGCGTTTCCAGGCCAAGACCCGACGATCTGGTCCTGGACCCAGTCCCTCCAAGCAATCCAAGGACAACAGGAATGCGTGACGCCATGCACAACGCATCCTCTCTAAGTATAGGAGGCCGTTTATCCGATTTTGCTCCTCGCTGGCTCGAGATATCCTCCGACGCTTGGATCACAGAGACTGTCACTCGGGGCTATGCCTTGGAGCTCATCCGCAAGCCTCGCAACCGCTTCTGGAAAGTGCCAGTGTCCAGGGATCCTCGGAAACATCTCCTCAAGCTCCAGGCCATTCGACACCTCCTCGACATCAAGGCGATAGAGCCAGTTCCCAGGGGCCAGAGGGGGACCGGGGTTTACTCGGTTCTTTTTCTGGTTCCAAAGAAGAACAGAACATGGAGAGCCATCCTAGACCTGAAGTGGCTAAACCGTCGGATGAAAAGGAGGAAGTTCAGGATGGAGTCGTGGAGATCCATCACAGCCGCCCTGGAGCAGGGGGATTTTATGGGATCTTTGGACTTGTCGGAGGCATACCTACATGTACCAATCCGCCCGAGCCACCGACGCTTCCTCCGGTTCTCCTACGGAAGGGAGCATTACCAGTATCGGGCCCTCCCGTTCGGCCTGTCGTCGGCCCCGAGGGTTTTCACCAAGCTACTCATCGCCCCGGTTGCCTTTTTGAGGCAGCAGGGGATCCAGGTGTATCCTTATCTCGACGACATCTTGGTGAAAGCTCCATCGGCCCGGCAGGCCACGCGAGATATACAGAGGACCTCAAGTCTTCTCAGGGAGCTGGGCTTCGTGATAAATTTGGAGAAGAGTGCCCTGGATCCGTCTCAGGAGATAGAGCACCTGGGTCTACTCATCAATACACAAACCTTCAGGGCAGCTATATCTCCGGAACGCAGAGCAGCGCTCTGCGACGTCCTACAGACTCTCCTTGTGTCTCGGTCCCAGGATCTCATGCAGCTAGCTTCCCTTCTGGGGATGCTGGTTTCTTGCCAGGACCTAGTGGATTGGGCCCGTCTTCATATGCGTTCCCTTCAACGGTTCCTCTTACCCTTCCAGCGTCAGATAGAGCGGCAGCAACACCGTCAGCTGACCATTCCTCAAGATTTGAAGCAGGAGCTTTCATGGTGGCTGGAGGAGGATCGATTGGTCCAGGGAGTGAGTCTCGCCCTTCCCCACAGGTTGGTGCTTACCACCGACGCCAGTCTTTCGGGTTGGGGAGCTCACATGCAGGGTGCTCTAGCCCAGGGCACGTGGCCTCCGGAGGAGGCCCTGTTCAGCATCAATCTCTTGGAGTTGCGTGCGATCCGGCTGGCGCTCCTTCATTTTCAGCACCTGGTCCAGGGCGCCCATGTCTTGGTGAGGACCGACAATATATCCGCCAAGGCGTACATCAACAGGCAGGGCGGCACGAGGTCGAGCTCCTTACACCAGGAAGCGGTGGTCCTGCTACAGTGGGCAGAGAGCAACCTGGCTTCGTTGAAGGCAGAACATCTGGCCGGGGTCCAGAACGTCTCAGCGGACTGGCTGAGCAGGAAGACACTCAGGGAGTCAGAATGGCAGCTTCATCCGGAAGTCTTCCTGGCAGTGGCTCAAAGGTTCGGAGATCCAATCATCGACCTCTTCGCCTCTCATGTAAACAACCAGCTCCCCAGGTTCTACGCAAGATTTCCGTAGCCCCTAGCGGAGGGAGTGGACGCCCTGTTGGAGACCTGGCCGCAGGGTCTGTTGTATGCCTTTCCCCCCATAGCCCTCATTCCCCTCCTCCTGCGCAGGCTTCGCTCCATGGAGGCCGACATGGTCCTGATAGCACCACGCTGGCCCCGGCGACCGTGGTTCCCAGATCTGGTAAGGATGTCGGTCAGGGACCCGTGGCCTCTCCCAGAGCGGGTGGACCTTCTCAGGCAAGGGCCGTTGTTGCACCCACGGCCACAATTCTACCACCTCACTGCCTGGAGGTTGAGAGGGAGGCCCTAAGTAAACATGGGTATTCCGAGGGGATTCTTAGGACCCTGTTGGCTTCCAGAAAGGGTTCCACCAAGAGGGTATATAATCTGACCTGGAGAAAGTTTGCTTTCTGGTGCAGGGGCAAGGGGTACCCCGAATTAAAACCAAAAATTAGGCATATTCTAGAATTTTTGCAGGAGGGTTTGGATAAGGGCTTGGCCACCAATACCCTAAAGCGCCAGGTGGCCACTTTAAACAGCATTCTGGGGGCTGGAAAGGGTAGGAGGATCTCATCCCACCCCCATATTAAGAGATTTCTGAGGGGTGTAGCCTTGATTAACCCCCCTGTGGTACATCGTTTCCCTTCCTGGAATCTGAACTTAGTTTTAAATGCCCTGACGGGATCTGCATTTGAACCCCTGGCAACAGTTTCCCTTAGAATGCTGACGCTCAAAGTACTCTTTCTGGTAGCAGTGACATCAGCCCGGAGGGTGTCTGAGCTTGGTTCATTATCCATCAACTCGAACCTGTGCATTTTTCATAGGGACAGAGTGGTCCTCAGGCCCGATCCGGGTTTCATTCCCAAGATAAATTCTATGTTCCATAGGGCACAAGACATTGTGTTGCCATCCTTTTGCCCAGAGCCCAAGCATAGGATGGAAAGAATTTGGCACACGCTGGACGTGAGACGTGCGCTCAGGTTTTATATCGAGCGCACCAAATCTTTTAGGAAAACGGAGGCTCTCTTCGTTAGTTTTAGAGGAGCCTCTATGGGCAAGCGGGCATCTGTGTCCGCGTTGTCAAGGTGGATCAGGCAAGCCATAGGCGAGGCTTACTCTGCCTGTGGGAAGGCTGCACCGGAGGGCATTACAGCCCACTCAGTGAGGGGTGCGGCGGCGTCCGCAGCCTTCGACGGGGCGCAGTCCCTGGTGGAGATCTGCAGAGCGGCCACCTGGTCCTCGGTTCACACCTTTACGAGGCACTACAAGGTGGACCTTGCAGCTTCCGCAGAGGCCAAGTTTGGTAGGCGGGTGCTGCAACAGGTGGTCGGGGTCTAGGCGGCTTCTTCGCCTGGTCCCGCCCTCTTGTGAACTGCTCTGGTAGATCCCAGAGGTCTTGAATGGCCCCCCTACTCCTCTTCCCAGAGAAAAACAGAATTTCTTACCTGAGAATTCCTGTTCTGGGATGAGGAGAGGGGGGCCATTCGACCCACCTCTCACCAGGCTCAGATTTTTGGTAGGATCCTACAGGTTTGGGGGCGTTTCTTGTTGTTCGTTTCCCCTCCCACCTGTTTGTCCGCCTGTTATTCTGCTGTCTGGTTTTCTCACCCCCGTTGGGGTCTGTTAGTGTCTTCTCTAGTGTTTTCTAGTTGGGGGTTTTCTTGTTCCTGCTCGTTATTCCGGACTGAGTTGGGAAGCCCTCTACAGGGAGATGCCTCGAACTTTGAACCGGCTCTGCCTCCCGGAGTAGGAGGGGCTATCCCAGAGGTCTCGAATGGCCCCCCTCTCCTCATCCCAGAACAGGAATTCTCAGGTAAGAAATTCTGTTTTTTTCATCCGCAGATCTGACTCAATGTGGATCCCTCGACCAAGCCCAACCTGAACCCTCTGAATGCGACTGGAACTGTGCTCTGGTCGCGTCTAGAGGTTGTTCTGATGTCTCAGAATTCCTTTACAGGCCAAAAAAAAAAAATCATTTCCATTCACCAGAAATAATGCGGGTGTGTGTGTGTGGTTGCTGATAGAAGGCATTCTGAAGGCTGGGGAGACTGCATGTGACCTCCCCAACCCTCAGAACATCCTCTGGACGTAACTGGAGCACAGTGTCAGTTGCGTTCAGAGGGTCTGCCTGATCTGTGGGTTTCGTTATCCGGTGGTTTTGGCATCCATGGGGGGGGGTTTCTGGGAACCCCTGTGGGTGCTGAGGCATCATCTGTATTAATTATGCAAGCAGGGTCCAATCTCCCATTCCTGCCTACAAGAGAAAAGTACTTTTATGCATGTGTAGGAGTGGGGATAAAATTTGCTTCTGGTTCTAGCTTGAGCTAGCTCATGGACCCTATACTTTGGTCTTTTTGAGTTCACAAGAAGCTGTTGCTGGAAGGTGAAGCTTTAAAAGCCCCAGTAAACTAGTGAAAAACTTGGAAAGTCCAAGGCAGATTGGATACTGTCCTCCATCTTTCCTGATAGCAACCATTCTTACAGAATGTGTAAAGGCGAATTGCTTGGGTGGTTAAAAAAAAAAAGTCTGCTACACTAATAAAATTAAATCTGGGATGGAGAAAACGTTTTGCATGTGAAACATGATATATTCCAGCATGATCCAGTCAGCAGGGTTGGAGAGTTGCTGTGTGGAGTAATTGTGAAGCAAAATTACAGGAATTACTCCACTTGTATGTTGAAGTATGTCATCCACCTGACTGGCCCAATACCTCAAGTTCCTATGAAACAGAGAAAAAACCAGTTCTGTAGGATTGCTGATCAGGTTTATTTACCTAGTTTGGAGCCATTTCTCCATTCTGTAATGAGGAACAAGTCACCCGTCTGTATGTGAGGAGCAGGGCTCAAGGTCTTTGATTGCTGATTAGTTTCCATAATTCTTAATTTTTGGTCTCTGAATCAGGATAGTTGTAATGATGCAGTGTAATGATAGATGTAATGATGAAATATTTTTCCACACTCGCCATTCATGTTTATAGGTGGAGTGCACTTGTTAGTGCAGCCCTGCAAATAAGTCCCTATGAGTTACCGGCACTTAACTAAGCATCCATATGTTGCTAATTTGTGGTCTAAGGGAAAGTGAAGCAACTCTTTTGAACTTCCCTGACTAGAGTCAGTTTTTGACTTGCATATTCTTTCAGATACTTGCAGTAAAGGAGTATAGAAGGTGTTTGCACTTCTGGGGAGATGGGGTGGAGAAAGAGCTATTCTAGATTTATCCAGAGAACAGCTTAATTTTATTTAAAGAATGTGTTATTTGGGAAGGTAGATTTTTTCCGGGAGGGTATAATGGGTCTTAGGGGGAAAAAAATGCAGTGGCTGGTGAACTTTGAGGAAGAAAATACCCATTAATTATTGCAATGTTTGAGAACCACAGTTCTTCATACATGCACTTCTGGTGTATGCAAGCCCTCTAGTTTTTACCTTGAGCTAGTTCAGTATGGATTACCTATCTGGAAATGGCAGGCCTTGTCTGGGGTGCACTAGTGGATTGATTTGGAATTTGCTTTCCTGCTTAATCACATTCTAGATTTAGAGGTGTGACCTGCAGGCACCTCACTGTGGAATTGAATGTGGAATTTTGCTCTTTGTGATACAGTAATATAATCTTTTTGTTTGGTTGTATAAAACATTGACTAGCCCTCTTTTAGAGATCTTCATAGGAGTTCTTTAATTGCCCATAAAATGTTTTTGATAGTAGTAGGCAGAGATCCTCATTTGTGGTGTGTGTGTGTAAAACCTTTCTAGCTATCTCAGCCCCTCTTACCTAATTTTTGTGTGCAGAGTTGCTGTATTGGCCCTGGAAAGCAGGAATTGTATAGTTAGTGGTGTAATGAAGGCATCTGCTACCTGAGGCAAAGAAGATTTATAGTGCCTCTCCCCCAACAACGAAATCAAATGTAATTAATTGCATAAATAGATAAAAAGTGTTCTGGTCAGTTGTGCATAATTTTTTTAAATAGAAAACATATTCCAATGTGGTTTGTTTCATTGCATTCAGCATTAAATTACCTTGCCAATGATATATAACATGATGGCATTATTCACATATACCACGGTTTTCAAAATTTTGGCCACTAGTATCAAGTTCAGCTTGTTGGCCCTTGCACCACCACCTTGAAGCATGTTGCCTAGTTCAATTGCTACCCCCTGCACCCTCTTATGCCACTGTGTATAGCTGATTGAGTGAGTTGAACAGTATTGCAATTGGGCTTTTGATGGATGTGAGCCACTAGGAAGGGAGCCTGGAGTTGCATCTTGGAAAAGGAGTCAGCCACATGTATACGTAGGCTCCTCAACATTCATGTGCAGGCGATGTCAGGGCGCAGAATATGGGCAGAGGGGGCAAAGGGCAGCAGGATGAGGCAAAGTAAGCAGAAGTAACTGAAGAGTGCAGGTCACAAGGATGCAGGTGACCATCCTACAACTAATTGGAAGCTTGACATAACAATTTGTATCTTGTGTCTCAAAATTCTGCACTTAACAGTGTGTTTGAAATGTCAGATTTATAGTAATAGGATAAGCCCATGTTATAAAGTATTCCCAGGGGGTGCTTTCTGTTAGATGAGTAATATCCTGCATTCCAGCCTGTTTGTTCCTTTCCTGCACAATTCAAACATCTTTTGTGGTGCCCTTCTTTGTCCAGTTTTCCTCTTGAAATCGACTCCCTGTCCATTGAGTAACTTCCTTTGGTGTAGCTCTGTATTTTATTTTTTTCCCATTTACATCTTGCCTGTTCAGCATGATGTAAGCAGAAACTCGCTCAGCATGCTTCTTTCGCCATCTTCTTCCTGTCTCAGTCCTTTGCTGGAGTATAGCCAGCATACAGCAACAGGGCTGCCCCTTCGGAAACAAGAAGTGTCAGCATTTTAGAGAAGCCCTAAAGAAAATTTTATTACTTGGACTCAAAGTCAGCGTTATGGAGAAACAAGAAGAGCTTGTATTTCTGGTGAAAAACACCTTGAAAGTTAACATCTCTGGCTGGTATGTATAAAGCGCATGCTGCTAACGCAGCTAACGGGGCTTGCACTCGTTACGTGCTAACGAGCGGGCCTCCATCTAACGCCGGGTTAAGGTGCGTTAAGAAATTACTGTAGAGCAATGTAATATGGGCTCGTTAAGACGTGACGTCAAAATAAGGGGTCGCAACACGCATCGAAGGGCACGCCTTTCACGTGATTAATTGTGGCCAATTACAAGCGCTCAAGTTGTTTTCCACTTGCACATGCTTTCAGTGTTAAGTGTCCACGCTTGTTATTTCTGAGCAAAGCTGTAAAAAACTTATAGGCAAGTCTACTCAGATGTAAGTCCCATTGTGCTTCTCGAGGCTTACTCCCAGGAAAGTGTATGCGTGTGGTTCCAACCCAAGAGACTGACTTTCCCGCGCACTCGCGTGTGCGTGCCTTTTTGCTCTTGGTAACTTTCTGCGTTCCTCTTTCGCGACGAGCGTCTCCTGTCTGAAGCCGAAGATACGGGCAGAGAGCCCTTCCCTTGTGGCTTCACTTGCTCTCACTGCACATGTGCAGACACGGGAGAAGCAATTTTGCACATGCTCAGAAGAATCGAATTTCCTTCCCGGGGAGCTTGTGGCGCTGCGTTGCGCGAAGTTAGGCGGCCCTCTCTTGTTGTCATGCCTACTCCTCGCCGACGCCACCCGCTCGCCGTGTGAGCAGGCTGGCAGCTGGGGAGAGGTCCCCGTGCCCATGCCGCTGCTGGCAGCGAGGGAGCGTTGCCGCCGAGCTTGGCGAGGCTCCGCCGTGGCCGTTCCCCCGAACAAAGGGATCCTCGGCTGAGAGGTGGGAGAAGAGCGCGGTGAGCGAGTGGCAGCCCCAGTGCGGAGCGCCCACCCGCCCTGGGCTATTGTTGCAGCCGGCGGCAGCGGCAGCGGCAGCAGAGGAGGCGGCGGCGGAGAAGAGCTTTGACATGGAAGATGGAAGGGAGCGACGGTGGGGTAAGGGACTCGCTCTGTGGCTTATATTATTCATTCTCTCTCCTTCGCGCCTCGCCTGTAACACGAGATGCCCGTGGCTTCGTTTGGCTTCCTTATATAAACGTTCACCGCTGGCTGGAAACAGTTTCTCTTTATGCACAGCTCTGTATATATATTTACATACCTGCAATTCTGAGGATAAGGAATGATTCCTGTGCGTTTTGTATCGCAAATCCTCGTCCAATTCCTGGCTCAGTTGAAAAAATAGATTCCTACTAACAACGCGAATAACTAACGAGCACTAACGTTGCTCTCATGGCGGGTTACAGAAACGTAGAATCTAACGCCACCTAACGGCCTCTGCTAACGCGGGCAGGTCCTCGGAGGTATATTACATACCTATTGCTCGTTAAGTTTGCTCGTTAGCTACTAACGAGAACTTTAACGAGCAAAACAGCTTTATACATACCGCCCTCTGTATTTAGACACCACAACCACGCACTTTAGTAGTGTATCATGGTTGTCATAAAAAGTAGGTGTTTGGGCTGCAATGCACTAATGGTATCTTTACAAGAACTAATTACTAAGGCTGTAGGCTTTCTTTTAATATGAAGGAATGCAATTTAAGTTATTTATATCACACACCTCCCCCTCCAAATCTGACCATTTATGGCAGCAAACAATCCTGTTAAAAAACAGGAAAAAGTTAGACTGAAATATAAAGTGCAATATCGGTAAAATAATTGTACAGAGCAGTGCTTGAAAAACCTGAAACAAAATACCAAATACAACCACAAAACCAAAAGCAGTTAAGAACTGTAATGTAATACAATCTGCATAAAATGTTTTACTCCAAATAATTTAAGAACAAAAAAAGCATCAACATCACGGTTTATAAATTGCAGCACCGCTTTAAAAAGCATACCACTGATTGATCTGAGAAGGAATGTTTCAAGACAGTACAGTTTTTTTGCTATCAACCCTTGAAGGAAAAAAATTTTCCTTGCCTGATTTGTATGTGAGAGATAGATTTTGGGCCTTCACATCAAGGTTCAACAAGGACTTTTCTGATCAGTGTAGATACGTTCGTTCTATTGAGCCTAATGGTTATGATGGTATAATGCAGCAGTTCTCAAACTTTTTTGGTCTTCAGGGCCCTTTACATTCCTAAAAGAAGTCTGGGTAACCCTGCCGGTGCATGTGCAGAGTCTGCAGAGCACAGGTGCATGAATGGCACAGCGCTGAGCCCAGTACTGGCAAAGAGCTAGAACAGGGGATTGAGGAAGGAGAGCCATGAACAGGGGTGGGTGGGAGGGAAGGACAAGATGTTTTGCTTGCTCTTGAAGGGGTCTCAGGGAGCCATAGAGTTCCTAGGAGCACATTTTGAGAAACACTGGTATAATGTTTCTCATTATACACTGGTATTATGGAAAGAAGGTAGCTGGTGAGCTATGTAGCAACCAAGCCATAATAATAAAATACTCCAGGCTGTTACGTTAAAAAGCAAGGCTAGTTTTGCCAAACTAGACTAGAATCATTCTTTTGGATGTCATGTGGTTACTTTATACATCTGACTCAAGAATTTTTTTCTCAACGATAGTATCCTAGGATAATCCTGTCCACACAACCAAAAATCCAGAATGTTTTTCAGCTGTATGTCTTTGCTTTATTGCTTTGGATAACATACAATTTAGAGATTATTATTTTAATGGTAACCTTAGTGGGGTTTTCTTGTATCAACACTTTGTTAAATTTTCTGTTTGAATCCTAATGTAATGGTTCTCAAACTTTTTAGTACTGGGACTTGGTTTGAATTTTCAAGTGAGGGTTTTAAAAAAAATTTTTTAGTTCAGTGCTTTCATTAATAATTTTTTTCCTAATCTTTCTGTCAGGGATGTTTCATGTTTGTGCATTGCTGTAGTCCAAGAATGCCAGTTTGCATTTCAGGAATGTTTTTTTATTATGTCACAGTGATGGCACTTATTGCTTGATGATGTCATTTCCAACTATGACATCACTTCCAGGTTAATGACATCACTTCCAGTAGGTCCTGATATGAGTGCCGTTCTAAAAAGCGTCCCAGTCTAAAACATTTGAGTACCACTGAGATAAACTATTCATATAAAAACAAAAAATTTTCAGATATTGTTACACAGTGATAATTTACTAGGTCACTGGGTTTCTAAGGAGTGATGAATGCTTTTGAGAACCCTTGTGATTAACATGCTAGCATGAGTGGAGTTGAAAATTGAAGATTTTCAGCATGCTTAATTATGCGAATTTATAAGCACATACATAATTATTATTCTGGGATAACTGATAATGTAAACTAATGGTTCTCAGGCTTCAGTGTTGGATCTAGTGCCAGTTATACCCCAAAGTGCTAAGGAATTTTAAGCAAAAACGTTTTTTGTCACATCGGTGGAATTTAGTAAATAGGAAGTTAGGAATGTTTAAACTGATGATGCTTATCAAAGGATTCACATCTAGGATAGAGGTAAGAAGCAGTTCAAGCTGTGTCTGGGCCCATATGGGCTAGAATGGACTGTTACACACAAATTTGCAAGTTACCATTATAATAAAATGACATTCTATAAATATTTGCTCTTTTTTAGATATTAGCTGCTTATATAATAAATATGACATGTTGCTTGCTGGTAATGAAAGGTCGCCCATTGTCCAAAGCATGTGCTGGTAAAAGCTTTGTGTTCACAAACGAGTAGAAATTAATTTCGTCAAGGAGATTAAACAAACAAAATACTTGTATAGGTTTAATGGGAAAATGCTTCTTAAGCTACAATGGAGCAGAGCTTCTCCTTCCTGGATAAGAATGAGTACAGGAGATGAAAGTGAGAGGTCCCCCCCCCCCATATAAATGTTTAGATTCTTCGTTTAAAGAAAACCCCACTATCTTTCACTTTCACTTTTCACTGTAGGTTATCATAAACAGCTAAACAAAGGCAAAAGCTGTGATTATTACAAATAAGGCAGAACTTCCGTTAATAGTTATACCACAACTTCTCTTCAGATTATATTTCACAATTTGCTATTTTAATCAAGAAATTTTGGAAAAAGATATCGCCCCCAAAGCACCTCTACCCATAGGTAGCCTGTGTATGCGTGTGCATGGATGTTTGGGTGTGCTGAAACTACGTTTTGTTTAAGTGCCCGTTTTAAAAAACACACACAAACATATTGTGGGGTCTGGAACAGAACCACAATGGCAACCTGGGCTTGCCTGTATTAAAGCATCAAAGAATGAAGCAGCATTAAAAATACTGACCACAATAAAAACAGTATGAACCGCAACAACAATATGGGTGTATATAATGGGAAACAACACAGCAGTTCTCAAACAGCGGTTCTCAAACTGTGAGTCCAGGACACAGCAGTGGGTCATGACCCAATTTTTGGTAGTTCTTGACTACCAAAGTTAGGCTGTGTGCATCAAAGGTTAAATAAGTTGTGACTTGGAGGGGGAGAGCACTGCTGCTCAATCACCATTATAGTCACACCTCTTGACATTCATAAATCAGGCTATGTGCATCAAGGGTTAAACGAGCTGCTTTGGGGGGAGCACTGCTGCCCAAAAATTATTATAGCCACACCCCTTGGCATTTATAGATCAGAAAGCAGTTTTAGACCTCAAAAAAGTTTGAGAACCACTGAACTAACATAATGAAAATGCCAACTGAAAAAGAAAAGCATTGAGCCCATGTCAGAACACCTGGGGGATACTTTTCAAGTCTTATGGTGAGAGCCTTCCTAGCTGCTATGGATCTTGCCCTCTCTGCTGTTTTGACATCTACATAAAACTGCTGAGGAGGATTGTCATGCAGATGACACCCAGGCTTGTCTTATTGTATCATTTTAACCCAGGAAGTTAGTAGATGTTCTAAACTGTTGTTTGGCGATAGTGATGGGCTGCATGTGTACTAACAAATGGAAACTGGAACCATATTGGATGTGGGCACCAATAGGAGAGCTGATCCAAGGGACACCTTGATGGGACTGTGCTCCTTCTGAAAAAGCAGATGTGCTCAAGGGTGCTTATGTATGTGCCCTTCTCAAAGGATCAGGTGACAAGGTTACTTGTCTATAAAGTGCTGATACTGTACTTTGGAGGAATAACCTCTGGATAGAGTTGGGACTGTAAAAAAAGACAGTACATCTACTGTACAAGGGCAGTCTCATCAGAACCCAGTGCCTGTATCCTTGATATATTTGGGGGGGGGGGGCAATTTCCCCTAATAGGTCCCAACTCATTACACTTACAATAATGTGGACCTGATCTTTCCCCAGGCTGGGAGTTCAGTAGCACACTTAAGTGTTTCGGGACTGATAAACAACCTTCATAAGGAGTCCATTCCTCTCGACAAGGTAAACTCCTCCCATAATGTCTGGGTTGACTATCTGCACTCCTTCTAAATTGACTTTGCAGATTTCTTCAATAAGTTCTGCTGTAGGCCCAGCTTCCTCAGGGGTCTTAGGCTCCTTATTCATTACTAACCTGATCTCTTCAGGCAGAATTGTCAAGAATTATTCTATTGACTGAGCAGTTCTTCCCATATTTCAGTCTCTGTTCCCTTTATGTTCCCAGTGTTCCCTCTGTTCCCTGCCTGAAGCAGTTGATCTGTTACTTGAGGCCAGGACTAAGAAAGCTCTCTGCCTAATAGTACAGAACTTCCTCATAGAACAGTGGTTCTCAAACCTTTTAGCATCAGGAACCACTTTTTGTCCATTTATGGATAGGAAATCCACTGATCCAAGAGGATCAGTACCCTCTTGGCAGTTGCAGGGGAGAGAGAGATCTTCTAACTCTGTCCTAGGTGAACATTATCACAGGTCACAATGCATGTCATATAATGCACACTTCTTGCCCCCGAGTACAGCTGGTCGCCAGACGCGTATCTTACCTGTAGCCTAGGATGGCGCGAGCCATGGACGCCGGGCAGCGGCGGGGCGCCATTGCACGTGAAACAGCATGCTCTTTGGCCGGCCCGCCCTCCCTGGTTTCCGTTATGCTCCGAAATGGAGCGTTTCTGGGTGCAGGGAGGTGTGTCGGACCAATGCATGGGGGCGGGGCGATGTCCTGGGGGCGCGGTTTCAGCGCCAGCCATGGGCGCGCTTGCGCCTCCATTCGGGCCTGCTAGTCAGCTCTTTTATACCTATAATAAGTAGGGACAGTTTAAAATGGTATTTGCGAAATACCATGAAATTGAGCTTTAAAAACCACAAAACGTGGTATCCCTTTAAATCAACAGAATAAGCCAAATTCACCTTTTTAACTGCCTACTCATCCTTTGCAAGTGGATGCAGACTCTCCTTAGTACTTGCAGATGGTTTAGGAACAGTCCTTTGTTCTCCATTTGTGTGTTTACATTTTTGCTTGTTTACTTAACATGTTTGTACGTGTTTGTTTACGTTGGCTTCATGGAGCTCTTCTGAGCATGCTCCTTAACTTCTCAACCCAGAAGAGCCTCTTGAAATAGTATATTGCAATTAACTATAAAAGCTAGTGTTGCTGCAATGATTGCAGGGTGTTTTGAGGTAAGGTCCTTCACATTATTGTAGAAAGTTTTTTTTTAAAAAAAGTGCTAATAATTCCTGCCTCCTGAAGTTGCTATGCTTTATTCATTGTAAAACCTGTACTTATGCGCTCTTTCTCTCTCTCTCTCCTTATGTAAACAGTAAAAAAAAAAATACTTGGGCAGTACTTTTTCTGCAGTTTGAAGCTGTGTTTTCCTTTGCTGTTTTTTTCACATTATGCTGTGTTGTGCACAACAAAAATGGTCCTTGTTCCTTTATATGCAGTGTAAAACCTGTACTTCTGCTGTTTGAATCTATTTTTCACACCAATTCAATATGTTTCATTTGAATATGTTTCAACTGAATATGTTTCATTCTGTTCCTCAAGTTGCTCTGTTGTGGTGTTTTTCCTCTGCTGTTTTCCCCCCCCCC
>JAJKFI010000058.1:4368445-4417145 GCA_029204185.1 Lerista edwardsae | reverse complement strand
CCCCCCCCCATGCTGATGGCGGCTGAACTTGGACTTAAACGGCATCGGGAGTGTCACCATTCACCTCCGCAACCCCGAAAACTATGGATTGACACTAATATTGGCCGTTTTCGATTATGTTGACATGGCACCCCCTTCACACCCCCAGCCCTAGGGGTGCTAGGGGTGTCTTACCCCCGCAGTATTTCTTTCCAGGTCGCAAGGCATATGTGTACCAAGTTTGGTGTAAATCACTCCAGGCGTTCCAGAGTGATGCTGGAACACACACACCCATTTATTTATTTATTTATTTATTTATTTATTTATTTATTTATTTATTGAGAGAGAGAGAGAGAGAGAGAGAGAGAGAGAGATTCTGTCTCCTTCCCTTGAGGAAAGAGAGTTCTCCAGGAGTCCTGTGGTAGCGGTTGGGGGAGAGAAGGGTTACTTCAACTGAACTAACTAGGAGCTGAGTAGTGGGCAGCTCACCAGGTGATTGTGCCCTTCAGGGCTAGATGATGGCTCTTTTCTCTCCTAGCATTGACAACTGGAGAGCCAAATGGTTTAACACAGAGTTGGGCCTTCAGTTTAACCCCTATTCTCCGTTATGTCTCCTCTATTTCTCAGTGTTTTGTTTCTATCTATTAGTGTCCAAGCCCTGAGAGTAGTAAGTGCAAGAGCGATTTTTTTTTCAGAGCAGCTATACTGTTCTGCACTCTGAATCTTTCAGACTAAATAGCTCTTCTGATGAAACCGTGCCTCTTACAAGTTGCTGGAGAATAAAGCAAGTAGCCTTCAATCACGGTAGCAACATCTAGAAAAAGAGGCAAGAAAGTCTAACCAGAGGGCTGGGCTCCCAGTGTCAGTTGTGACTGTGGGTTTTCCCTGCTAGCTTATTGAGGAGGAGGGCTACAGTGGCCTAACCACTTGCACACGGAAGGAGGCAAGCTGTTCCAGACAAAGCAGTTCACCAGTCATGTCACTCAGGCTGCTTTGTGATGCATGGACAGAGCATTCTGTATTCCATCTTTCTGTGCAGTCATAGAAAATACACAGAATTTTCTTCTAGGTGCAGTAGACAGAACCCTGCAAGTCTGCTTTATTTTATTTTTGTTAAAAGCCTTTTTCAAGCTCTTATGGCCCAGAAGCTAGACTTAAAATTGTGTGGGGCAGTGCTTAGTAGAATCTCTGAAGTGCATGGTGTTGGTAGACTTTCTGGTGACTGCTGGTGGTGTTTAGTCCTCTAACTTGTTTCTCTTTATCACTTATCTACAACAGATGGGCAAGTTTGCTTAAATTACACAATCTATACAAGTCACTGAATTCAGCCTTTATAGAACTTGGATTATTTCTTTTTCTGAAACACCAAGTTTTGGGGTTATATGTGGGTTGTAGGTTTATGTGAGCAGGTTAGTGAATCTTTATGGTACTTAAAAAGCTGAGTTTCCTTAGCAACCCAGTCTTCTCATTTCCCACTATTCCTCAAACTTGCAAGAAGGAAACAAGAAATGTGATGTAGACTCAACCACAAAACTGTTAGTCTCCTCTAGTATAGACCTCTTCTATTGTTTCTGTCTGGCACTGGCCCACCCCTATGAGGCAGCTGTGTGTGTGTGTGTGTGTGTGTGTGTGTGTGTGTGTGTGTGTGTGTTGTGGTAGAGTAAGGCATTTGGCCATGGACTGTTCTTTTGGTATGGTCAGGTTAGGATGGATGAGGTCATCCCTTCGGTGAACCTAAGTTGCCACTCCCTCCTTTGTTCTGTTGCTTTGTGAACATATTAAATCATTAATGTAGTCAAATCTATGTATGTATATGGTACAGGCAGACTAAACTGAAATAGAAATGTGGCTCCTGTCTAACATATGGGAAGGATCTGGAAAAAGGTGGCAACATGATATTCAGAATTCAATAACTTTTTTTCTGTAAGTTTTATATTTAAAAAAAGCAATCTCTTTTAGACTTTTGTAGACGTACAAATGCATCTAATTTTGCAGGTTTTGAATGAAAAATCTAGTTCAAAATGGGCCCTCTACCAAAAAGCTAGATGACAAATGGGTCCAAGGAACTCCATTTCTGATCTTTCCTTCCACTGTGGTTAACTGTTATAGTTCTTGGTGAATCTAAATAGCTCAGTGTCTGTGACTAGAAACTCAACTGTTGAGGGTATCCTCTAACGGATAACTGAAAATAGGATTAATACTTTTGGGATTTGCTGTCAAATTTGAAAATATATGCAAAAGAAAATGCATCTCATGTTTCTGTTCTCCTAGAACACATCAGTAATGGAGGATCAGAATGAAGATGAGTCTCCAAAGAAAAACACACTGTGGCAGGTAGGTCTGATTCTACTTTCTCTTCCACCCTCAGTATCTTTTTGTGATGCAATGCAACAAATTGATGTTTCAGTCAGTTCTTTAAAATTTTCTTTTTTATGCTCATAGCATTTTCCTGAATCTCGTGTCTTTAGATTCTGTCACCACATAATTATTTTGGTAGAATTGAGGGCTATTGCTACATTACAACAATGCATTGTTGAAATTCTGACTTTGCCTGGACATAATGCATTGTTGGTGCTGGGCATGGGAGTTCTTGGTAGGCTACAAGATGGGATAAGGAAATGCTGAGAAGTAGCAATGTTTTCAGCTTCATCTCAACTTTTGGAGGGTTTGCAACTTGGTTTTTTGATAATCACAGTCACTATTGTGTTGGCTGTAATTCTTATTTCGGTTGCTTTTGGCTCACATCTCAAATGACACTTTGTTCAACTAAAAATGCAGCCCCTTTAGAAACACTCACTGCATTGCTGCCTCTTGGCATTTTTCAGTGGGGGGATGAGGCGGTCAGATAGGATGATGGCTGTGTGGCACCAGTTGCTGCTGGTGCTGCAATTCTGAGTTGTAGGAAAGTCTCGGCTGGAAAACAGGGCAACTCAGAATATGTAGTCCATTAGCAGCGGCACTTCTGATACTTTGATGACTTCTTTAAGGCCCCCAAACAGGGCTAAAAACAGTTGACCCCCTAAAAAGTGGTAGCAAGGTGGGCAAGTATTATTATCATGTGCATATAACCAAGAGGGGAGTGATCAAGTGATAGGAATTCCTATTCATTCCAGAGCACTGTAGTTTGCACGGTTGCTGTATAAGTGGTTTTTTCCCCCATAAGGCTGTTTACTTGGTGTCTAATATAAGTGTTGAATAAAAGTTCAAGGGAACAGCTGCAAGGTTACGTTTCAGAAGCTCTTTCTGAAAATTCCAAAGTGGACACAATAAATATTCTTGCTTTTACCCTGAGGTCCCGAAGGGCTCCTGTTAAATGTCGCTATGACTGTTCAACAAGCACTATCTACTGTCCTTACAGATTGCATTGTGAATTAACTATTTTTGTAATCTTTAATTTTCAAATTTTTGCTTATATTCTAGGTTCCATTTTCCTGCATAGATTGCATGAAGCTTTTTTTTTTTTTGCAGTAGTGCTTTTAGTTCTTTGCAGTCACTAGGTGGTGCTATGAGTGCAATGATAAAAGCTTTTATCAGAGATTAGGAATACTACTGGCATTCTAAGATTAACAGCAGTGGCATGAACCTAACAACTCTTCTCTGCATGCTGAAGCATATCTTATTTTATTGTAAATGTATTGGAACAATTTGCAGATCATACCAATGATCAAGCCAGAATGGTCAATTGGTGCTTGCCTTGATGCAGTTGCCATATATACTCTTCAGGTATTTGATTTGATTGCAAACCTGTATGTTCAAGTGAGATTTGTACAACCATGTTAATTATGTAAGAACTGTATGAAATCAGATCAAGCTATTGTTGAATTTTTTACCTTGATCATATTGTTAGTGGCAGCAAGCCTATTTAGTCACTTGGTTACCAGTTTAATGTATGAATAGAAGGCATGATGCAGTGATGGCCAAGCAAGCCATTAAGAAGTCCTGGTCTTAAACTATTTGCTATGGCAGCAGTTAGCTCCATTGGAGAAGGATAGTAATTTGTTATATAGTAATATCAATTATAATAGTTTTTGAAACGCTAAAAATCATAGTCGCCAAATAGAAAGGAAATGTACCAAATGATACGTTGGTTGGAAGAACTGTGATCCAGAATTGAGGAAGAATAAATTAAGACTACCTAGTAGTAATTTGGAATATTCAACTTTTGTAATGTGGAAAATTTGAGTGTTTATCACAGTGTCATTAGACATTTCTAAAATGGATTACATATTCAAGTAAAACTAGAATTGTTGATACAGTCTGATTTATTTTTGTTCCTGTCCTTAAAAAAACAGATAAGCAATGGAACCTCATCTGTGATAGTCTCAAGGAAACGACCATCTGAAGGAAACTACGAGAAGGAAAAAGACTTGTGTATTAAATACTTTGACCAGTGGTCTGAATCAGATCAGGTGGAATTTGTGGAACACCTTATTTCACGAATGTGTCATTATCAGCATGGACATATTAATTCTTACTTGAAGCCCATGTTGCAAAGGGACTTCATTACTGCTTTACCAGGTAAGTTGCATTACATCTAGCAGAGCCAGTATAAAAAAGGTTATGTACTCTGCACCTAATATCACTCTTGGTTAATGGGAGTCAATATATGTCTACATGATTGCAGTGGCCACTGGATGCCAGTATTGTTCCATCTAAACAGACTCTGGTTTTAAAGTATGAGATTGTATCTGAAGTGCAAACAGTATGTCTTAAACTTCTTCTACTGCAATCTACATGGAGGATTTGACTCATAACATTTTGTGCTACTTCTTGTTCGATTTGCTACCACTGTTCTAGAGATGAAGCAGCTTCCTGGTCCTAGACAGATTTATAAATAATCCCTTAGAAACATTCTTCCTAGTGTTAAGGACTTGTAGGTATAACTTATTTTTTCGTTTAAGATTTATGCTTTCATAGGGCTTTGTATTCCATAACTTACTGATTTGAAGATGCAAGGAAGGTGATTTTGTGTTTCATGTCTGATATAATGAGATGTTTGCTGTTTTGAGTATTAGAAAGCCCCAAATCTAAAAAAGGAGAAAGAAACAGACTGCTACAGTGATTCTTAATATTTTGTAATTTGTGTCCTCCATGTGTAAATTCAAAGGCCATGCCTAAGTAATTCATTGCCATTGCCATGGTCACATAAAGGGCGGAAAACAATCGTGTGCAGGGGTCCTGTGTTTAAGCTAATAACATGTCTGTATTCCATGGTGAAAAGATGACTGAGGCCAAATGAAGGTGTGCTGAAATTTTACTGAAGTCCCTAGAAAACCAAACAGGATTGAAATAGGGACTCTCTAAATGATCACACTCACTCTTTGATCATAAAAGGGAGAATCTAATTTTAATGTGGAGCCGTAATGGAAGCTGATTAGTAGGAGAAAGAAAAGGAGAGGAGGAGAGAGGAACTCTAAAAGAAAAGGCAGGAGAAAGAGGAGGAAAATGTGGGAGAAGCTGAGCTCCTAGAAAAACCCAGGGTATAAAAGGGAAGATTTTGCGGGGTTGGGGGAGGAAAAGCAGGGTGATAGCCAAAGGATGTGGGACAAAGGACAGTGGATGGCTGTGATTGGAAATGGTTCCCGGTAGCCTGAGCAAAGGGCTGCAGGCAAGGGGTTAGGAACAGGCCATAAAAGTATTTCACTCTGAAGGAGCTAGTCTCGCTAGCTTTAGCTAATCTCTCTAGCCCTGAACAGGTTCTCTTGACTGATACCTCAAGTTATTCTAGAGCAGCAGTTCCCAAACCTTTTAGCAGCAGGACCCACCTACAATTTTTTTTTCGCTTTACCAGCTGCTCAAGCCTCTATGGCTGTAATTGACGGTGCTAATTGGGCAGCAGTGCTTCCCTCAAATAGCAGGTTGTTTAATCCTTGATGCACATAGCCTAATCCACCCTGTCAGTTTCACAAACTACCAGAAATTGGGTTGTGACACACTGGTGGATCATGGACCCAAAGTTTGGGAACCAGTACTCTAGAGGAATTGTTGGGTTAAGAATTGTTGAGTTTGTTAAAGGAGGCTGAGGCTGATCTTGGGTGTCCAGTAAAATGGGTACAAAGAATAGAAAGTGGGTGAGGGAAAACCCATACTCTCTCATACACATACACATATAGCACTCGCACGCACAGAAGGAAAGAAACAGATATTCACTTACGTGTTCAGCCAGTGTGACTGCACAAGATGAGAAAAGCAAGATAGAGGAATTCAAATGGGTTTGTGTCATTGGGTTACACCTCAGACCAAGGTTGCTTGTTCTTTATGTTTTTGCCCTATAGAATCCTATGGGATTCTTAGTTGGTGGTGAATCACTCATAGGTTTCCTAGGAAAAGGTCCATGGTGAGTTTGCCTTTGTCTCATCCACACAGCTGAGAGTACAATGACTAGGTGGATTGCTGTTGGAACATCTTCTAAATTAAGCTACATCATGAGGTTGGTGAAGACTGTTGGAAGACTTTTTGTCTTGCAAAAGGAGTGTTTCCCAACTCGGGAATCCAGGAAAATGGCTCAAGTCATAAACTGACTTAAATCTGATGTTCTAGCAGAATTTAGACTGGAAAGCTTCATCTCCATTTTGGAAGTGAAAACTACATTACCATTTAAGCTGTAAAAACAAGCTCCATCCCAATCTGGAGCACTGAATTCCAAATCTAAGTAAGGAAGTTCGTCTGTTTTTTTGTTTTTGTTTTTTTTGCAGGGGTGGTGGTGGTTATCACATGGCTCAAGATCAGAAGTGTGGCCTTCCTTGCCTTTTAATCCAAAATTCATCTACAAAGGATCTGTGGCTTTATTCCAGCTATCCTTCTAATAGGCATGTTACTGGTCTGGCCCTTTGCACACACCCTGCACCAAGGATATGTGTTTAAAAGCGTGTCTCCTGCATGCCTTGCACTTAGCAGGACAGAAATAAAATATTAACCATGTAACAACAGTATTAGTGGTCTTATGATCTGGTCTCTGAATTGCTGCTGCTTTGGTATTTTTATCCTGGTTTCTAAGAAAGTTTTGAGCCTAGAAATTCAAAGTTATGTAAGCGGGTGAATTGATGGGTTCCTTGGTAATTGACTGACAAGTGCTTTAAAAAAGAAAAAGTGACCTTGTGATTGGCAGTGACTTGGTTTACCTTTAGTTGAATTTTCAGATATTCCATTTGAGTTGTTGACAAGTTCCTTCACTTTGTCCATCATCAATCTTGATTTGGAATTCTAGAAATTGAAGACTACCTTCAGAGTTGTTTTAAAGAGAGAAAGAGAGAGAGAGTAAAATGAATATGTTCATACAATGTTATGCCTTCAGAAGGTCCTCTGAGAAAGAACAATCGTTGTTCAAGTGTAATTTTTCAAACTGTGCTTAGCTATGTTCAGCTCTTTGGGAGTGATAATCAGATAAGTTGAAGAAATTAATTTGAACTGTACTATGCTAGGGGATCAGTCCATGTGATTATATAAAGCAGGCATTTATTTTTTTTTGCACTGGCTTCCTAAAAAGGTTTGTGTGTACTGAGAGTTAAAATATTTCTTTAAAAAGAATTGCTTTTTTCATGCAAGGTACTCTGGTAAACAGGTGTCCCATCCAGAATATTGCTTCCTTTTTCCAGTCCTATGTGCCCTGACTGTATAGTGAGACCAAAGTTTGTCCAAGTGTCTGTGTTGCAGTTGTGTTCTCCTTGAATATGTGGACCACACCAATTCAGTAGTCTTAACCATATTCATTTCTTGGCCAGCAAAACTACTTTAATTTTTTCTATAGTTTTAAAATGTAACTATTTGACCTTTTGAGAACAAAAGGCATTTTAGATTCCCTATGTCCAGATGTATCTACACAGTGTGTGAGAAGCTTTCCTTAAGTATTTTCAGTGTTTCTAAACTGGCTTGGGTGGTGTGGCGAACTGTCAAGGCTTCTGTGTCTTACAGCTGTTTCTGCAAAGATTTTGATAGATTTTGATAGGTTTATCCTTAGTGGTCAGATAAAGGTCTGTCATCCATTTGTGATACCAGAAACCCCGTATGTAGTACAAATTGTGCACAATGTATAAAGAGCTGTTTCCATTTTCTGTGACATTCTTAGTTTTCCAAGCTTAAGGGTGGTATTGTGTTACTAGCTCTGTGAGCTAATATTAATTGGCATAGAAAGATTTATGTTCTGGTGCAGTCTTAAAATCTTACAAATCAAGGAGGAAATTGATATGTTTGTTCAGTATAGTCTGATTATAACACCTAAATGGTCTTGGCAGTTCATTCTGTCACCTGTTCTGAATTAATACTATAATTGGCTAATTCCACATAAAATACAGTATTCTAAAACAGATAAATAAGTTGCATCTAAACTTAAAGAATGCTTAAGTAGCTCTTTTTTACTACCATTTATTTTAAGTCTTGCACCTGTCCACATGCCCACAAAGTGGAAAATATCTGTGGTCTCTGGCTTTCTGTTAGTGGAAAAAGTGATAATTATGATATGAACTTTCAGAAAATGGTGGTTGACTGTTTAGTCTGCATAGTCTGTTCTCATTAAGATAGTTTGTGGTTTGCTTGTGCTGATGAAGGTGTATCCTTCAAATGTGAGCAAGATCACATAGTTAAGAAGATACTGCTGAAGTAGATTCTGTAATTGAATCAGCAGGTGTTGAGCTTATGAGGCCTCAAATTATCTTAGGACAAGGGTTAGTTTTTGGAAATATCAGAAAGGAATTATGTTAGAAAGTAGAGACATGGCTAGAGCTGCTTAATAGTTCCCGTTCTCGTGATAGGATTGCTTCACTGTTAGGACTATATTCCCTGTTAGGACTATATCGGAACCTAGGGATGGCCAAACTTCATCTGCCCCTTCATCCCAGAAACAAACAGAAAAAAGCAGCCACTTTCCTTGCTCCTTCCCACACAATCCTTTCTAAGCCACAGGAAGTGGAGGTCATGCTGGAAAGTCTCAGCTTGTTAAAAGAAAAAGTTTTGGTTTTATTTAAGGGGACTACAAGCAAGGAGCAAGATAAGCAGCTGTGCTGCTTTTGTATATTTCTGGGTTGGGTGGGGGGGATTGCTGCTGCCCACTCCCAAAAAACCTCATGGGCAGCAGGAATCTGCTTCACTTACCTCACATGGTCCTCATGCATCTGTTCACCTCCTACTTGCCATGCACAAACTTGTATGCATTTTTTCCTGCTGTGAAGAAGTTTGAACTGATCCTCTTGTCCCTCAAGTCTGCTAATGTTAAAACTGGGAACTGAACCTCCACAGCAAATTGTACAAGGTAGTTGTTTGGACTCCAAGTCAGCACAGGTTACGAAAGACAATGGCTAGAATCCACAAAGCCACTTTTGAAGAACCTGAGGATTGCATGAGTCCCACAGGAGTTCTTGGCGTGTTTTTCTTTCAACGAGATATCTATGCCACTATCATATGATCCTTTGGAGACTCTAGATTTCAAAATGGTTTGTCATAGGTGATGAGCTACTGCTGTTCAAGAAACACAAGTTCAGAGGACTAGTTGGCAAAGTGTCAAAGGAGCATGCAGTGTGTTCATGTTGTCTCTTTCCTGTTGCAGAGAATTAACTGGCGATAAGTAGAACTTCCTCGCCCTGGATTGTCAGAATTCTGACAGGTTTGTCTCCTGCTGGTAGGCGACGGGAGCACTTCATTTGTTAGGACTAGTGACCAACATCAATAGGAGTTGAATTGGACTACTTTGGGCTGCTATAAATGTAGCGTACTGTAGAAACTAAAGTTATATAGGTTTTTTTATTTGAAGTCTGATTACTCATAAGCTGCAATCGCAGCCTGTATAAGCAAGTAAGTGTCCGAACTTTTTCTGTTGCTATTGGAAAGCGATCTGCTGTTCGCTTCCATTATAAAGTCTTAGTTTCACCGATTAATTTTGGATTATAGAATTGTTTTGACCTGCTCCATGCCAGTTTTGCTTTACCACAAGAGAGGATGCTTGTGAAGTCTGAAGGAAATTAAAATGTTTTTGAAATGCATAAGCTATTAACATTTTAAAAAATTTTCTGTCCTCTCTCAATAGCTTATTGCCACTTCCGTTTTTCCATCTAATAAAGTCGCCATGGAAACTTGTACTGGTTGCATGCTGCTGGCACACTGCAATATGAACAGTTTTTGTGGTTGGTTCTCTTGCATTCTGCTTCCATTGATATTGGAAATTAAAAGGCTTTGCTTTTTGATTTCCACTGCAGTAGAACTATATGCAAGAGCACAACACCTCTGAGGTGTGAGAAACTTGTTTCCTAAGTTTCTTTCTGCTGATAGCTGTAAGCTGTTTCCTAGCTTTCCTGTCAAACACAGAGATAAATCCCTCCTATGTCTGTCTGAAAATGTAACATGGGCATGTTCAACTCCGAGTCTATACTGGTAACAATAGATACAGTGGCTTTTCCTCATAATTAATGGCATGTCCCATGTTAACATTTTTCAGGTGCTTTTCTGCAAACATTCCTGGGAGATAGTAATGTGATAAGTTTGTGGCCCCCTGTTGTTTCACTGGTTACTCTAAGCTTACCTTTTAGGTACCTCATCTCTCTCAGTGGGAACACAATGATAAAAATGTGTTTCTGTATTGGGGCAGATGGGGTTGTTTCACCAGCCTTCAAGTCAAGGCATGGGTCATAAATAGGTTGCTGAAATAGGAAGATTTTTTTCAGCAAGTTATGGATATGACATTTTCCTATGAATGAATCCTCAACAGTTTGGTAGGTGGGCACTATTTGAGGTGTGGTCGGCGCTATTACATGCTTGAGTCCATTTGCATCACGTGCTTGGCACTGACCACCTAGAGAAGATGGTTGTTAGATGGAAATGATGCATGTCTACTTGGAATTTTTGTGTTGGGTATATGCTCAGTTCTTCAGGCCTGCTTCTCTCTCTCTCTCTCTCTCTCTCTCTCTCTCTCTCTCTCTCTCTCTCTCTCTCTCTCTCTCTCTCTCTCTCTCTCTCTCTCTCTCTCTCTGACATTCAGAGAATTCACAAGGCAAATGTATTCATATGCTAAGCTTTTGACTGAAATTGAGACAAAAAAGTTGGTGGGTATGGAGTATGTGGTTTGTTCAGTCGGTTACTTTAAGCAAGGTTTTTAAAAAACCAGGCCTTGTACTTGCCATTGAATGTAGATTCTGATCTAGCTACTGCTTAAGGGGGTTGCCTTTTGATAAAAATGGTTTTTTGAGTTTTGTTTACCAATTTGCATAAAAAAACAAAGGCCAGGACCCAAAGACATGTGCAATTAGTTCCATATGCTTCAGGGTTTGTTTGTTTTTTAAAGACTGGAACAGCAGCAGTTTCCTATGTCACATAAGCCACTTTTGAAACAGTTTGAGAAATCACGGGGGGCCATCCCATGGAAAAATAAGAGAATCTCACTGGTGCAAGCCAGTCCTTTGGTGTACTTAAAGTAGTTCTCTGGATCCTGGCCCAGACATTTATTTCAGATAGAATTGTTCAGATCAATAGACTGTTGGTGCCTTGGCACCCAGAGTCCCAAGGGCTCCTCTAGCTCTTAATTTAGAGGTTTATATATTTGATCAAAGTTCCATGTAGTATATTTTTATGTACTTTATTTATTTATTTATTTATTTTTTAATTTAATTTAATTTATACCCCGCCTTTCTGCCCATGGACACACAAGGCGGCTTATAACAATAAAATACAATAAAATCACAATTTAAAATTAAAAACAGTAAAATAATTAAAATTTAAAAACAACAAGCCCCGTGGATCCTAAAATATAAAGAGTCTAAAAAGCCAGCCAGCCAGCCTGTCAACAATTAAAAGCTTGTTGAAATAAAAAGGTCTTCAGCCCCCACCGAAATATTGCCAAAGAGGGAGCAGTTCTCAATTCTAAGGGGAGGGTATTCCAAAGTTGGGGGGCCACCATCGAGAAGGCCCTATTCCTGGCCACCCTCCCTCTCACCTCTCCTGGTGGCGGCACAGTCAAAAGGCCCCCCTAGATGATCTAAGAGTACGGGCAGGATTGTATGGAAGGAAGCGGTCCCTCAAATACCCCGGACCCGAGCCGTAAATAAAAGTCAAAACAAGCACTTTGAATCGGGCCTGGAAAGGAACCGGCAGCCAGTGTAGTCGCCGAAGCAACGGCTCGACAGAGTCAAACTGATGTGCCCCAGCAACCAACCGAGCAGCCGCGTTCTGTACTAGTTGTAATTTCGGACCGTCTTCAAAGGCAGCCCCACGTAGAGCGCATTGCAGTAGTCTAATCTGGACATCACTAGGGCATGGGTCACTGTGGCCAGGTCCGCACAGCTCAGGTATGGTCGCAGCTGGCGAATCAGCCGAAGCTGAGCAAAGGCTCCCCTGGCCTCCGCCGTGTTTATTACATGGCGTTTATCCATAACTGTGCAGCTGAATGCAAATATCTGGAAAGGTAAGGCTGCAATATTTTTTCAGGGGCAATATAATTTTATTGTGTGGATTATGCTGTTGCATATTGAGAAGTTTGCTATGAAAATACTGACTATGTTCTTTTTCTTTTTCTAAGAACAAGGCTTAGATCACATAGCAGAAAATATTCTATCCTACCTTGATGCCCGATCACTCTGTGCAGCAGAGTTGGTTTGTAAGGAATGGCAACGAGTTATTTCAGAGGGAATGCTATGGAAGAAGCTTATTGAGAGAATGGTACGAACTGATCCACTCTGGAAAGGGCTATCAGAAAGAAGGGGCTGGTATGTATATCTGCAAGACTTATACATGTTCATCTGTGTTGAGTTTAGGACATAGATGGGCTCAGATGTAAAGCTAATCCATATCCTCCTTGCTCACAAACTTTGGTTAGAACAGTTGGAGTTATCAAAGTTCATACGCAGTGATTGTGAAACCAGAATTGGAAGCACCAAATTTTCTCTGCAGGAGGGGGTCGAGTCTGATTCTCATGCTAGTTAGTATTATGCCTGAATATGGCTCTAGTCTCATGGGTCAGTAATAGAAGTAATCTTAAATGCTCAGTAAAAAGATTGTGAAAACAACCATTCCTGTGTTTCTTTATTCAGATCTAAAATCAGGAATGCCTATTGTTTCTAGTATCCACTCAATAAGCAGCACGTAAATTTGTGCTTTCTCCTGTATGACCAGAACTACACTGTCCACAAGGTCTCTAAGATGTGGTCCTCATTTTCCTTTTGCTCTTGAGGAGGGCAGAAGCAAAATGGAGCTTTTCGTTCTGCCGCTGTGCCAAAAGCAACTGGAGGTGAGGGAGTGCATCCAACCATGCAGATTAATTTCCCTTCAGGCCTCCTATAGTCAGATATTTATGCTCTTGCTGCGAAGACAGAGCTATAGCCTTCAAACTCTGCTTCCAAATGAGCAGGAGGGGATGGACTTGGGGGGGGGGAGAGAGATATGAATAACTGGACACACGCCTTCTGCTCCTAATTTGCTCGTCTTAAATGGCTATAATGACATCTGCTGTTGCTTTTTTGTTGGTGCATTTGCACGGATTTTTGTTCATAATGCAATTTTTTATTTTATTTTCAGGGATCAGTACCTGTTTAAAAATAGACCTACAGATGGCCCTCCCAATTCATTTTACAGGTCACTATACCCAAAGATAATACAAGATATAGAGGTATGTTTTAAAAAACATTGTTTTAAATTATTTTGCGTTTGAAGCCTCTTTTCATGAAACTTCAGTAGCTATGTAATGAAGAAATGTGTTTAGGACTTTGAATTGAATAAATGAAGGAATGTAACATGTCCACTGTTTCAGCAGAATTATTTTAAAAGATTTCTCAGAATCAGTAGCAATGAAGTCAACTCCGAATCAGTCTGAATTTAAACAGTACACTAAGTCCCCCTAGTCTGTACAGGTTAGGTTCCGGGCGTCTATAAGTAAGTTGAAACATATGTAGTGACCCAGTGCTATGGTGTCTTCACAAAAGCACCACCAAAGAATTGGTTTGCCTATGCAATAGTGGCAACGCAGAGACCATAACCGCTGCCATATACTGGGGAACTAGTGTACTATTATAAGGTATGAATTGAAAAATATGAACATATTAGCATCAATAAATTTATGTAGCAAATGCAGGAATCTTTAATTGTCGGAGAAAATCTATTGTACACTTCTCCAGTTCAGAGTGTTGCGTGTTATGTCTCAGTTCTGTGTAGAGCTTTTTTTTGTGCATGGAAACTGCTCCCATTTATTTCATAGGGCACAAAGAATCTGTATGTGTGTTCCTATATGCTTATGTGTATTCTTAGGTCTGTGTTTAGCATTGCTTCTGTGCTTATGGGCCCATAATTGAGAACTAGATTGGGGCATTTGACATTACTGAAAGCAGAACAAAACAGAGCTTCAGTATTCTCAAAACCCTTACTCAACTTATGATTAAATGATATACTTCGTTTAGCTGTTAAATGTTCTCCTCTCACCAGAATAGGGACAAGAATACATTTCTGTGAAAAGTGATTTAAAATGCCAGACAGCATCAGGTTTCTCCTTGGGATTTTATTAGCATAACAGTAAAACAGCCCTTCATACTTTTTGTAAATCTAATACAGTCAGGGTACATGAGTCTCCAACATCTTGAGAATTTCAGGTTCAAAATGGAAGAGTACTGAGGACAACTGTGGCTTTCACCTTTGGTCAACCACACAAACTGGCAAGAGAGAGGGAAAAATGAGCATGTGTCTTTCCAGCCTAGAGAACTTCTGCCCATGCTATCTGCCCAGAAGTAGTGGTAATTTGTCATATACAAACCTTGGTTTACAGAGCAGGATTAAGCAGCATAATGATAATCCTTAATGTTTCTGTATATTCTTATCCTTAATGTTTCTGTATGTTGATTAGCAGCATAATGTAATCCTTAATGTTTCTGTATATTCTGTTCCCAGACTCTTGTGAAAAGAGCATTATTCCACTGTATGTTGGGCCCTTTCAATCCTGCTCCCTCCCCCAATGGTTGCCATAATTTCTGATGCACATTTTTTGGGCGTGTCCCTTTTGCTTCTGAAGCTACCATTGATTTTAGACATTTGTATTGCACCTTGCATCATAAATTAATCCCTAAGGCAACTAGATGCGTGCATTTGCACATGTACTTATTAATAGTAATTCTGTATCTCTCCTTTTGGAGTTCTCCTGTGCTTGTAAAAAAGAACCTGGGTCCAACTAAATTATAATTTTTAAAAACTGAGGTATATTTGGCTATCAATTCAGTGTAAAAAAAATGACATTTTTTCCTGGTATAAGGGTAGACCTATGTATGGGATGTACATTTGCCTTAATAATCCCATGTGCAATTTTCCCATCAACATTCTGAACTTTAATGTACAAGTTTAAAATGTTTTAATTTTTTAAAAAAGTTTAATGCCAGTTTCTCTAGCTGCTAAAGTAATGTAAAGTAGCTTTTGCAGTTTAAAAGAGTTTTTACCACGTTTGGGGTCATTTAGACCTCTTTTATTTTATTTGAAAGATTGATACCCTGCTTTTCCTTAGATCAAAATGAGTAACAATATTAAAATACATAACAATAACATAAAAGCTTGCATAAAACAATAACATAAAAGCTTGCATAAAATAAAAATAAATAACCAGCATGATAAATAGGTTAATAAACAAATAAAAGCAGCCAGCAAATACGAAGCATGCCATTTTATTTGTACTGGGTTTTTTTTTTAAATGGAAGTGATTGGCAGCAATCCCACAACCTAAACTTCTCCCCCACCCTCTCCATAAACCTTACAAAATAAAGATGTCTCAAATCCTAGCCAGAACCCCTCCTGCGAGGATATTGTTCTTAATACAAAAGGGAGGGGGTTCCACATTAAATGTGCCAACATAGAAAAGGCCCTGTTTCTAGCCCACTGTCCTTGCCCCTTCAATCAAGAATGGTGTGTGAAGCAGGGCCCCCCTCAGAAGATCAAGTGATGGGTTGGCATGTACAAGAGTAGATAGTCCCTAAAGCAGTGGTTCCCAAAAATTTTAGCACAGTCACTTCTTAAAATGACACTCTGTTGGGACCCACCTACCTTTATGAGAATAAAGAAAAAAGTTTCACCTTACCAAGTGCTCAAGCCTCTGTTTTTATCCTTTTTACTATGGTGGAGAGGCCTTCTGGAATGTTTGCTGAGCTCCACATTCATCGGATCACGACCATCCTGTTGGCCTTGCATTCCTCTTTGCTAGGCCTTTGATAGGAGCCAAGGCCCACTTGCCAGCTTACACACATGTGGCTCAGTCTCACTTTCCATATGGCTCAACACATTTTCCTTGTCAGCTGGGGGGAATCCTTCTCTATTGTTTTTTGGGTCCTGTGATCATCGGATTGGGACCATACGGGTGCTGTTGCATTCCTCTCAGCCTGCCCTTCAAAGTAGACTTGGAGCATGGTTGTTTACTCGTGAATAAACGCATGCACCTCAGTTTCATTTTCCCGAGGGCTCAATACATTTGTCAATTATCAGCTTGTCAGTCTCATGACCCACCAGCTCCTGGTTTTGGAAACATGTAGATCTCCTTGAACATGGTATTCCATGAAATGGTCTTCTCTCACTAAACAGCCATTTCAACAAACTTACAGCACAACCCTAGCGTGCCCCTTGTGTTGACGCTACATCATAGCATTGACTCAAGGGGCGGAGCGCCGACACGGGAGCACCAAGCAGCACCCCCACATCGGCGCTCCATCTCTGAAGCCGATGCTACTCGCAGCGTCGACTTCAGAGCATCGACGGAGAGCCTCCCTTGTGCTGACCAAAGAGGGTTGGCGCAAGGGATTTTCTGTCCCGTATCAGGATGGGGTTTGGGGGGGAGGAGGGACCTGGGCGGGCTTGGGAGGTGGCCGTATGGCCACATCCTAAGCCCGTCAGCGAGGCCATGTGGCCACAATTCGGGCCGCACGGTCTCCTTGGATCTGCGCCCGCTCTTTAGCGGGCGTAGATACGAGGAGCACATAGGGGAGGCTGAAGCCTCCCCTACGGTAAGGGAGTGAACGCTCCCTTGCTGCAGGGAGGCTCCAGCCTCTTCTAAGCAGCGCTGGATATGACGCTGGCCCGTCGGCCTCACCAGTCCGGCGCTGCTTAGGATTGCGCCCTTAGAGTATTTTCAATTTTTTTGAAAAAATCTCAGATGAATATTTACTGCAGTTCTGACTTCACATTGCACAATTTGGTATAAATCCATTGATGGACACTGCTTTCCAATGTTTGGCATTGGCAGGTTTCTAAGGAGGGAAGGTTTCCTTGTGTTGTGTGGGTATTCCTAGTGAAGGATGAGGATGGAGATGTACTATAGTGCTACAGGTCATGTGAGCAGAAGCCTACAGCAGTGCGTTGCCAATGTTTTGAAAAAAAAAAAAATCTTAAAAGGAATTTGTGGCCCAAAATCCATGCAACTTCAAATTAGTCCATGTAATATAATATTAGTCCAAAGTAATACGAGTTAGCAAATTGCCTTTCAGAATTTACATCTGTGCACATTTATTTGCTAACAAACATCTTATAAAAACAGAGTGTTGTGCCTTAAACCTTTCAAGACTTGTAAGGGATAGGAAGGGTATACCATTATGGAACAAGGTTTCGGAAATAGACAAATTTCTCTTGACTTCCACAGTGGCAAATTGTTGAGGGCAGTTATTTAACAAGAGGCTTTGCTGCATGCAGGGTGGTCCAGTAACTTCAGATACTGCCTGGGTCCATTGTGCTGGCCTGCCAGATTTAACTGTTTTAGGAACTCTCTTAAAGGGAAGACTAGTTTTTGGGTTTTTCCCAGGAAATTCTATTTAGGTATGCAAAACTTGTTTTTGTGGAAATCTGACTTGGTTCAGTTAATCATGTGCTTGGACACAGTCCCAAAATATTGTAGTACAATTTGACTCTTATTAGCAGACTGTGTTAATAGGCAGATTGCCAGGTGTACTGTTGATCCCCCGACTCCAAATCCCTGGGCCTTTTCCATATTATCCATGATGCTGGGCCAATTGCTTAGCTATTCCTTTAGAATTAGTACAGATATAATTTATTCCTCATGAGCTGTTACAGAGACTGTTTTCTGCTTTTGTATCTTGTAACATATGGCAGCTCCCTCCCATCTTTTTTTCCCCGTTGTGGAATTGCGTTCTGTTTAAAATGTGAAGGTTTTCTCCCTTTTCTTCAAAGTTTAGGGAGAGAAACTAGGCTAGGCCATGGATTCCACATAGTCAGTCCCAAGCAAAGAAAAGGTTTTGTTGTTGCTACATTGTTGTTGCTGCTTTAAAAAAAAAAGGATTCATCTTGATTTTGTTTCCTTAAAAAAAGAGAAAAGATTGGAAACTTTCCATTCAGACAGTACTAGGTTGGAGTGCCCAAAGAGTGAGCAGTTATATTTCCTCTATGGAGTTCTGGGTAAATCTTTTGCTTGATTTTCAGAAGTGCATTCTTGGTGTAACATCCTTTCTAGCACATGGATAAGCTGACTAAAGTGGAGCTGCATCTTTGGGCAGCTGCTCATTCCCTCGTCTGTTCTTTCACAAGGCTCCTCTTCCTTTCACCAGCAGTCTGAGAACATCATCCCTTTTGCTGTTATGAAGCGACCTTTAGTGTTTATCAAACTGGGGTGCCAGAAACAAAAGTAGAGCTATGTCCACAAACCCTCCTTATATTAGTGCTCTCTTGGCTTATACAAAGCAACGTTATGGAGGCTGTCCTCCTTTCTAAGTGATTTGCCAGTGTCTTAGTGGAAAGAATGAGAGACATTCATGTAGTCCCCACAGCCCTGCTCTTTGAACAGAGGATATTGCTGTGGAAGCTGCAAAATATCAGATGTTCCAGGACCTAGTTGTCCTCACTGAGGTGGTTGATCTGTATCTATGATGAACCACTTAAGATCTTGGATGGGGGCTGTATGACTGAATCTTCCTCCATTTAGCCTCCAACATGGAAATTACATATTGGGGAGGATGCTAGGCCAGAATGCTTCCTTTTGATATAGCAATTTACTTGCTTTGGGAAGGGTTTTCCACCATGACCTTCACCTACTTTCAAAATTGGTACAGTTCAGCCACAAACTTTCTAACTCTAAGAGCTAGAATTAAGGCTAGAAGAGAGAAGCAGAGCGCTTTATTTGTTATAGCGCAGCAAACTTAAATCCTACCATGGGGACAGGCTGGGGGTACTGGCCGCTTGAAGTCTATTGTTCATTGCAGACTACTACTGTATATACTCATGTATAAGTTGAAAAATCTCTGCCTTAATTGCCCAGAAAACCTGATAGCGACTTAAACATGGGGTAATACAGTAAATGCATTGAGTCACATGGTGGGCAGAGCAAGGCCCTAGCAGTTCCGAGTGCTTCTTGTAGGCCATGGAGCTCTAACTGGCTGCAGAGTCTTTGGAGCATGTTCAAAAGCTACCCAGGAAAATGCATGGAGCTCAATGGAAAGTGAAACTGAGCCACATTTTATGTTAATGGTTCCTTACTATGCTGGTGTTTTCTTTTTTCCCCCTGCCCGGCACTTTAAAACCAGTTTCCCCCCCCCTCACCCATAGCAATTCAATGCTATGTTCAATTCTGTTGGTTTGGGTTACTATCTTCTCAATGTTTTAATTTGATTATGTTTTAATTTGTTAGTGTTTGGCAGCATTAGGCTCATTGTAGTTGTTCTTATAAGCATAGCATGCAAATCTTAAATGGTTTAATGGTGTAAGTTTAATTCAAATATTTCAAGTACGTAGTTGATTATGGCTGCAATCCTATGCACACTTACCTAGGAGTAAGTAGCATTGAACACAATAGAACTTGATATTGTAAGCTGCCTTGGGTGCCCATGGGGGGCGGGATAAAAAGGTAAAGGTTTCCCCACGACCGAATGGTCTAGTCGTGACCGACTGTAGGGGGCGGTGCTCATCTCCGTTTCAAAGCCTGTAGAGCCGGCGTTTTTGTCTGATCATGTGGCCAGCATGACTAAAGGTGGGATAGAAATCCTATAAATAAATAAACTTACTTCTGAGTAGGCATGCATAAGATTGCATTGCAAGTAGTTGTGGTCTTCAAGGGTGCGTGTGTTTTATGTCTGTTTTATTTCTGTGGTTATGTCTGCTGGCATCCACAGCAATAAAACACATATATACCACCTATATGAAAGTGATTACATTTCATTAAAATGCTTTAAAATTGATTGAAATATTAATTTGGAATAAAGACACAACACTGCTTTCAGCTTTTTTAAAAAGATAACACCAACAAAACCATTTCAGACTGCCTGTACTGATAAAGAATCAGACTCTGAAGGATTTCCAGAAGATAACTAGAGCCACTTTAAACATCTCTTAGGTTATAGCAACAAGAAAGGCGCTCTCTGGCTCACAGCCTTGTTTTTCTATTCTGTGTTAAATGAAAATGCACCTTAAATTTTACTTTTTTACCTCTCTTCAATGCATAGGTATACTGTACAGTTCTTAGGTAACAATTACTGGCAGGTCATTTGTCAGGATTTGGCATGGGGTAAAATCAGACAAAATTATCTAATTAAATTGCATGTATCTCTAAGTTTTACCCTCGACTTATCCCAAGATCATGGCATATTCCATGATTTTTGGCTTAAACCTTGCCCTCGACTTATCCATGAGGTCGACTTATACACGAGTATATGCAGCAGGTGACTTGGCTGTGGGAGACATAGCCTGGAGACACTTAGTCTGTCCTTGGAAATCGGTAACTTGCCATATAATAGCTAAAGTCATGGCTTTGTGTGCCCTGTGCTTTGATAGGGGTGGGGACAGAAATTACACAGGTGAATGCAAATTCTGTACCAATAAAGAGAATGCCCACATGAGAGGGAGTGCACAAGTGATTGGATATTCGTGAATGCCTAACCATGGGTTGGTGATTAGACAACATTGTGGCCTAACCACCAGGCTTAGTATATACATGGGCTTCCAGATTTCCACAGATCCACTTATCCATGATTCCCCATGCCGATTAACCTTTGTTTATGTTCATTACAGTCACACAAAATGGCTCTTGCTTTAACCAGGCACACGGCCTCTTCCAGTTATCTTGTGCCTCTTTAACAGACAGGCAGTCTAGAAGGGAATGTGAATGTTGACTTCCAGGTAACATTCACTCTCTCTTCTAAACAAAGGTAATGGCCTGCTAGGGTGGGGCAGAGATATGTCTCTCCCTTACTCATGGGGTTTCTGGTATCCAAGGGGGGAATTTATCAGATACAGGGGGGTGCATTTCATATGACAGATTACCAGGTATGTTGTTGCAGAAGCTGCATTCACAGTCTGTCTTCTGATAGTCCTCCAATGTGCCCACCCACTCAACTATATTTAGTTCTCTGATTTTTTTCCCCCCTTCATGCTCCCTTATGTTTTTACTCCTGCCAATTTCTGTGCAGCTGTATACTTTTTGTGTATTGTGGCTACTTTCCCAGTATACTGGCAATTGACACAGTAAAGGGGATTTTACAAATTCTCAAAAATATATGAAATATTTTCCCACAGTAGCAGCACCACATAATGTCTCTGAAATTATATCTACTTGTAGAATTAAACTGTGCACCTGCACAAGTCTTACTGATTCACAGTCCTCTGGCCTAAGGATGAAAAACACATTCCAATTGCTTTGATTTGCAGCCCACAGTTACTTCTGGTAATTTTATAAAAGACCTTTGAAAAAAATCTGCAAATTATAGCAAATGGAAAACACTTAAGTAGAATTGTTTTGACTAGTGTTTTATTTGATGAATTGACTCTTAGAGCGCAATCCTAAACTGGAGTTAGGCCGGTATAAACTAAGCCAGCAAAGTTTGGCCAGCACAAGGGCCACCATAAAGCGTGTTTGGACCACTCTCGGAGCCAGGGAGGATGACACATGTCTGTATGTGTGCCAGGTATAAAAAACAAGTATAAACAGGTATAAAAAACAAACAGTGACTTAAATACTGGTGGTGATAAACTGTGCAGTGCTGTCACATCACAAAACATTGTTTTTATCTCTTTTAGACTATAGAGTCTAACTGGCGATGTGGAAGGCACAACCTACAAAGAATTCAGTGCCGCTCTGAAAATAGTAAAGGTGTTTACTGTTTACAGTATGATGATGAAAAGATTATCAGTGGCCTAAGGGACAACTCCATTAAGGTAAATGCCAGTGGGTCATGTAGTATTTTGGCTTTATTTTGGTACATGCTGTATCTTTCTAGGGGATTTTCCTGTCTTATCTTGGTTCTGGTGGGATTTGTCCATTACTGCACAAATACCTGCCATGTTGCAGCAGAGGGAAAAAGTCAAGGCTTTGCATAAACAAGACTTACTATTGAACTTCTGCTGTATTCTGTTTCTACTGGAGTAAAGAAGCAGATCTGAAAAACAGGATGTAATTTTTAAATAGATCTTTTGGTGCTATAGGGTTAAAGCTCTATGCTTACAACCTGCTTGATTACTTGAGACTTTTGCTTAGAAAAAAAACTGGGGAGTGGAAGACAAGATCAGAGATTGGCCACAGAACTTTGGAGGATCAATGACATTAAATAGAAAATGGAGCTGAAAAAAATTGATGCTCTGTTATGTAATCTGAAGTAACACATCATCCAGATCTTGTTTGTGATACTTTTGCTGAAAACTACACATGTATATTTAAAAACTGAAAAAGTAAAACGCTAGGTAGTTGAGAAATCTCAGCAGTCATTTTGAAATAAGGCCTGCGAACTTGTTTTGCTGTGTTCCGTGATTTTGGGGTCCTCCGCATATTCAACACAGTAATTTTGAGTCTTGTGTGTTCCCACTGGCATCAAAAGACAGAAGGTACAGAAACAAATGGAACAATGAGAGCACCCATGTCCCTTTCTGGCAGAATAAACTCAAAGCGCAATCCTGTATGGCATTGCACTGGCGCTGCATTCTTGTGCTGGTCCAGTGCTGTAACAAACGTGCCATCAGGCACGTATGCGCCAGCGACCTGTGTGCTGGACCGGCACAAGCAGCAGTGCTGGCGCTAGGGTGCCACTGCACCTGTCAACTGTGTCTGTCATGCACCAGTTGAGCACCAGTGGCTGATGGCTGTTGTGCCTTATCCTAAACCCTGTGCAAATCAGCAGGCACAGATCTGAGCAACTCTGTAGGGCTGGCTGGGGCTTTACCCGGGTGTAAAAGGAAAACCTCCCCCTGCACTGCACTGCTGCTGCCTCCTACTGGGTTTAGGATGCAGCCTTGCTAGGCCGGCCTTGCTAGGCCAGCGCTGCTTTGGATTAGGCTGCCAGTTGGCCATTAGTTTTCCAGCAAGAGAGGAATTGGCTCTGCATTTTAAATACCTGCATTTGTTTTTGGCAGATCTGGGATAAAACAGGATTGGAATGCCTGAAAATATTAACCGGACATACTGGCTCCGTTCTGTGCCTGCAGTATGATGAAAGAGTCATTGTGACTGGATCTTCTGACTCCACTGTGAGGTAAGCTTTGAAGAGTTACAAAAATGAGAAAAATTAAGGTAAAGGAAATATACAATAAAAGGGCCTTTGATGCAATCATAACCTTTCTGAGGCGTCAAAAGCTATTGTCTTTCCAACACTTCTGGGGAGCTTTCTAAGGCCCTTAGAGGCAGTGCATGGCCTCTATGGGTCTCAGAAAGCTTTGTGGACATGACTGGAACAAGGGTTTGGAAGCCACAGGGGGTTAAATCCCCGGGTCTGGAATCCTTGGGTGAAGAAGGCTCACTGTCCTGCATTTCAACACAATATTTCACAACGCAGTTTACAAAGAAATAACTGAATGGCTTTTATCTTCTTTGACTGTTCTGTGGGATGTTAGATGTGTTTTTTTGTTAAACACTTGTTTTGATTTCTGTTGTTTTTTTTTAGTTTTTGTACTGCAATTGTGAGTTTACGAATTTTGTCAACCACTTGGGACAACCCAGTAATTGGGGAAAGAGGTGGGGTATAAATCTTTTTAATAAGTGCTGTTGCCACTCCACCTAATATCTAGCTTAACGTTTTAAGATGAACTATGGATTTCAAAAGAAGCATTTAGAAACAGTGTGACCTTGGTAGCCTGGGGTATGAAATAGCTGAGCACTTTTTCTGTAGAAGCATTCCATTTCATATAAGTTGACTCTGAATCAATGTTATTTCTTACAGAGTTTGGGATGTGAACACAGGCGAAGTCCTGAACACACTCATTCATCACAACGAGGCAGTGCTTCACTTGCGTTTCAGTAATGGCTTAATGGTGACTTGTTCAAAGGACAGATCTATTGCTGTCTGGGATATGGCCTCTCCAACGGACATCACCCTGCGCCGAGTATTGGTTGGCCATCGAGCCGCTGTTAATGTTGTAGATTTTGATGACAAATATATTGTTTCTGCTTCTGGTGACAGGACCATTAAAGTAAGTGTCCCCAAATGACAAACACATAAAAGAATTATGGAAAATCTGTCTAGCATACATCTTGGACCCTTAATTCCTTTTGTGGCTTCTGTCACCCTATTGCCTCAATGTTAAACTTTCTTAACGGCTCCATTTAAATTCTGATTGGCCCTTGAAGTCTACAAAATACTTTTAATAAGGCAGCTTTGGGTTTCTTGCCAAAATATTTTGAAAATTTCATTTGGCATTCTTATTCTAAACATGAACCATACCTATAGTCATCTTTTCCCAGCTTCCTTTCTTAGCAATGATGTTTAATTTTGCTTTCTCTGAGGAATTAAAATGATGTGCTTGAAAGCCGCATTGATGTCAGGTTGTTTTGTTGTACCCCCATCAGTTCTCAAACTTCCTACCATCAGAATCCATCTTAAAAAAAGTCACTTTGCCAGACATTCAAGCCTTTGTGGCTGTAGTAGTGATTGGGTAGCAGTGCTCCCCCCAGATAGCAGGTTGTTTAACCCTTGATGCACATAGCCTAATCTGCCTTTTCAGTTTTGCAAACCACCAAAAATTGGATCATGGGCCACCAACACACAGTTTGAGAACCACTGCCCTAAATATATCTCCCCATCCCCTTGGAACTGCTCTGAGCCTGCCATTTTTAGAGTATTTCTGCCAGAGCTATGTTCTAGCATTCCCTCAGTCTCAAAGTACTGGGTTGGATTCCAGCCTAATATTGGGCTAGTGCAAACATGGGTGTGTGTGCAATTTTCTCCCTTCTCTCTGTGCCAGGTACCATCCTTTTTTCTGAGGGTTTCCCAGTCCTCAAACAGAGATTGATGTTGTAGACTGGGAGAATTGCACTTCTCCTCTTACAAGAATGGGAGACAGCAGTTGCCCGAGACAAGGGTGGAAATACCCACTGCCTTTTATGATGGAGAATGGCCTATTGCATTCTTGTGATTGCAACTTTAAAAACTAAAAAAAGGAAATTGCTGGGTGATATTAATCTCCATTAAAATAAGATTTTTTAATTAGAAGTAGATGTCTGGCACAAAAACAGTTTTTCGTCTTGTAAAACATTTATGTGTTAACATTCTGCACTGTAACCATGGTTTGATTAGTTAAAATATTTTTATCCTGACTCTCTTCCAGATCAGGAGGTGCCCAAGGTGGCTTACTCCCCCCCTTCCTACATATTAGGAAAATACAAAAGTAAAGGGGGCAATCTCCTTTCTTGGGGGTGGAAGGAAGAGCTAAGCTGTTCAACTTAGTAGTACAGGTTGAGCAAATTTGGCTCAATGAAGGTCCCCCAGACCCTCCTTGAGCCAAATTCAACTCAAAGCCTCCGGGGCAACCGGAGCTGTGTTCTAGTGGCGTCTGGAGGCTCTTTTGTGGCCTGCCGAGGCTGCGCGTGGTTGTGCTCCAGTCAGGTTTGGAGGGTGGGGTGGGGTGGGGTGGGGCAAAATCATTAATTACTAATGGATTTTTTTTATTCACAAGGGTTACAGGAATGGTACCCTCGTGGATAAAAAGGCCCCATCTGTATTATAAAATATTAAAGCTGCCCCTGTATATTGTCAGTTAAGTGTTTATTTTCCCCATAGGTCTGGAGCACAAGCACATGTGAATTTGTTCGCACTCTGAATGGGCACAAGCGGGGCATTGCCTGCCTCCAGTATAGGGATCGACTCGTGGTGAGTGGATCATCAGACAATACCATTAGGTAGGTGGCATCCTTGCTTGAATTAGGGGGAAACTGTACATGCTATCCTGCCCTCCCTGAGGGATGAGTCTCTCCTGCTCTTACACTTATTTACATTCAAAAATCTGTTAATTGGGAGCAGCTGCCCCAGTCTTTTGGCAAGCAGGGTGCCAAGCAACCTGCATCCTCTTCCCTGAGTGCTCATTTGCACTGCTTTACAGAGAACGTAAGAAACGACAGAAAGCTTTATTTCTCTAAAATGAGGGGTCTGAGCAGACCAGAAATGGGCGGGGGCAAGGTTACAAGCACAAATAGACTAGACCAGTTGAGGCAAACAGAATCCCCTATTGCCAGAGACTAAAAGGTTAACTAGGAAATTTTGCTGTACACGTACAGCAGGTTTGTAGTTCATAAGCAGACTTGTAGCCCATAAAATAAAGCAACGGGGATCTTATGGTGAAAAATCAGGAGAGAAATCTGAATGTCCAAAATCATAATTGATGACTATAGAATTAACTTATGGATTCTGATAAAAAGTTTTGAAGATTAGATTACTGGATCAATTGGGACCCTTTTTAAACCTCCTCCTTGTTCCTTGTACAAATGTCTTATATATGTGGCTTCCTTTGCCATTTCTTTGTCTTCCTATGTGCTGCCAGTTTGCTCATTTGCAGCAAGTAGAGTTGCGCCCCTCCCCCAACTGAGCACTGGAGTGCCATGCTGCATAATCTCTCTCTAGTCATCTTCTAGGAAGGAGCTTTGGTATGTGTGCTCATTTCACAAAACCTGGTGACTGTTTATGGCCAGAGTTGGGATGGGGGACTTGAGAATAGTTTCCCCTGTAATTTTTGGAGGGACTGTGTGGAGCGCCTCCACCCAAGTGGACAGGTCCAGATTGCTTAGCGATGGTGTCACTGCCAAGCTCCCGAGTGCTGTGACAGAAGCTGCACTGAGCTCCAATTTCAGGCTGCTTGGCCGCTGTCCCCCTTAGGACCCTGTCTACAGTGCTCAACCAGATGTGTGCAGCATTGATTGGGAGGGGACAAGGGGGCTAATCGAGACCTTCAAATCACTACTTGTAAAACTACATGGAAGTTTGCTTAGTAATGTTGAAAAATACCTTACTATATCTTCTTTACATAATTTAATATTTTAAGCCAAGTAATCAAATCAAAGCATTCATGCAGGCGACCTGCACAGGGGTCCAGAGGGTGCTTCAACTTTCCCTGTGTGTGTGTGTGTGTGTGTGTGTGTGTCAATGGCACAGGACGATGCGTGTTGGATACAAGTTTTTAAAAAGCCATCTCTGATGTTTCCTTAAGGCTTTGGGATATTGAATGCGGGGCCTGTTTAAGAGTGCTAGAAGGACACGAAGAACTAGTGAGATGCATCCGATTTGATAACAAAAGGATTGTAAGCGGTGCCTATGATGGGTAAGTGCCTAGTGCAAGCTTTGGGTTTTGTCCCAAGTAGTGTGAGTGCAAGCTGTCTTCACCAACTCACTCCCCCCAAACAGGACCTGAGGGATGGGGGACCCTCAGGAATGGTGTGAGGTGGGTGGGGGTTGCAGAGTGAGGGGCGGAATCTCTGAAAACTGCATGGGGAACATTTCTGCAAGTAGAGTTCTGCTCATAGAAACTGCCTCCATGTGGTTTTCGTGGACCTTCGTCACCTCTGGCAGCTCAGTCCTGAGGGTTTCCTGACCCTCAACCTGTTTTAGGGAGCTTAGAGAACTGACCAGAAGGAAGAGGGCTTGCACCAGTGCAACTTAGAATACATCTACCTGTTTCCACTCCTGAGATTTATTTTCTATGGTGCTTAGAACTTGGATGTTTTTCTTATCAACATTTTCTCCATTTCATAGCAAAATCAAAGTTTGGGATTTGCAAGCTGCTCTTGACCCGCGTGCCCCAGCAAGCACACTCTGCTTACGCACATTGGTGGTATGTAGAGATTGCTGTATTTGTGGTTTTACAATAGTTGAGTATTTAGTCGTGCTGACATTTCCCACTTTCTACCCCCCCCCATAAATCTATTGAGTATTTTAATAACAGAGCCAAAATTCAGTGCTTTTTTCAAACTGATGCAATAAGAACTGTGAAAGCAAGAATTAGTGGGAGTATTTCTATATGAATTCAGGATTTGTTTCAAAGTGTTCTGACACATCTCTGATGTGGGATGTTACTTTATTGCTCTGTTTGGGAGTGATGCTGTCCTAACTAAGAACCTTTTTCATATTCTCCCCATTTAACATCCCTAATCCTGCTTCTCAGATCTAGAGGTGGAACACAGAGACCTGAAAGAATAGGTCTCTCTATTCATCAAGAGACAATGATAGACTGATTTTTTTCTAGAGTTTGTACTCTGATATGGGAACTCCTGATCAAGACTGGTGTGTACAGTTAAAATTAGGTGTTCATCTTTTAAAAAGAAATCATAAGTAGGGGGTTTAGTTTCTTCTTCCAAGCACTTTAATGGGATTCATGACAAATTTTGCACATACACGTTCTCTTTTCAGACTGGACATGTGGAATATGTATTTTGTACTCGGGAATCCACGTTTGAGTACAGAATACGAAGCGAGTCATTACATAAGTGTATATTTACATTGCTAAAAATGGCAACATTGTGGCCAGTAATGGCATTTGTATTAAGTGTTCTTGAAGCCACTAAGAATCTGCCTCTTTTCTCAATCTGGTGAGATAACAACACACAGACAGGGACTTCCAAATGAAAATTGCTCCTGGGGCAAGCCATAAAAAGTGATATAAGCACCTTTAGCATCACGCTCCTTTCACATTTTAGTTTGAGCTTCCCGTTTGCCTCAGTACAGGCTTCACACCTGCTGCTGCTGCGCCCCCTTCTTCAGCATGCGGATATTTTGTATTCTCACTTGGTGAGGAAATGGAGGAGAAGCAGAAAAAGTCGCTTGTCCTTCATTGGGAGCCTGTGACTCTGGAATGGTTTTCTCGTGTTTAGTTCCGGCTCTCTGTACTGGGGATTACAGCTGTGTGTCGCTTAGCAATGTACCAACTAATGATTGACTAGATATACTACAGTGGTTTTTAGCCGGTTAGTGATTTTAAGACACAATCTGGAAAAAAAAAGTAATTTAGAAATTGCTTACCACATGCCAGGATGCCTCATTAAAGGCCCTGAAGGCCTTCTCAGTATCGTGCAGGAGTCTGGAGGCCTCAGAATGGCCCATTGAAACCTCCGGAAGGTACTTCCAGTTTGCTTCCAAAAACTAGAGGAGTCTTCCCAAAGCTTCTGCAGACCATTCTGAAACCTGCAGAGGTTTTCTACAACACAGAGGATGCCTCCATTGTTGTCACCTGACGGGTAAAGAGGCTCTGACTTCACTGGCCTGACTTGGTATAGGGCAGAGTCATATGTACCACTTGTTTATAGTTCCTCCCAGCTTAATGAAGACATGAATACATTGAGTGTATGAACCTAATGAAAGGAATACTCTGCTCCTCTAATCACAAACTCTTTGTAATTTTTCAGGAACACTCAGGACGTGTGTTTAGACTCCAGTTTGATGAATTTCAGATCATTAGTAGTTCCCATGATGATACCATTTTGATTTGGGATTTTTTAAATGTGCCTCCCAATGCACAAAATGAGTCACGCTCCCCATCCAGAACATACACTTACATCTCCAGATAACAGTCTGCAATTTACTTCTTTCCAAGGTAAACCTTATCTTCTTGGTACCTGCTGCTTACTGCCTCCGTTCTTCGTGGTGGTCCTGACAATAAGGCAACTTATTTGTAATGCTGCTATTGAGGCTTTCCAATTTGGCAGGTGTAAATTATTAATGTAACTGGGCATTGTTACCAACTAACCATCAAATTGACGTATTTGCTGTTTTCTGGGTTTTTATTACGATAAGTGTTGCATGCTGAAACTGTAGCTAGGGGAACATCAGTAACAAGGTAAAAAACAAAGTAAAAAAGAGATTTGTTTAATGTTCCCCTATCTTTTAAATATGTGTCCCAGTATCCATGGTATCCGTGGATAACTTAAATTGTGGATACTGGGGCATACCTGTGTATTTTTCCCTTTCTTCATTTTATGTGATTTGTCCACCATGAGTCCAGTTGTTAGTACCAGTTCTTGATTAGTAATAAGCTCTGTGCTTTCTCTTGGTTTATGGTCATCTGAAGGCACAATTCTAACCAACTTTCCAACACTTAGCTGTTCCAATGGGGCAGGTGCTGCATCCTGCAGCGGAGTAGTAGTCATGGAGCCTCCTCAAGGTAAGAGAATGTTTGTGTTCTCACCTCGGAGCTACATTGCCCTTACCCCAGTGCTGGAAAGTTGGTTAGGATTGCACCCTGAGTTACAGTTGATAAGCTGTCATGGCAGTACTTAGGCTATGCTTTTTTGTTCGCTTGCTTGATGGCACTCAGTGTCACATGATGGCGTTGTGTCACTCACTGCATGTTGAGTCAAGAGAATAATTGCACTTCTCCTTTTCAAGTGGTGACTAGAGTAGTTCCTTAGGAATAAGTGAGACACAACTGACCACCAGGTATTAACAGTAACCTACTTCCTGGCAAAGCTTGAACGGGCCCTATCCTGAATAAAACAGATTGATCCCAGGTGTGTGATAGAGAAATCTTAGGACGCAAACCTAAGCTGCACTGGAACAGGCAGGCCGGCGAGCCTGTGTTGTGTCCAGCGCAGGTTGGGAGCAGGCTGGAGCCTCCACGGGGCAAGGATATGTTCATCCCCTATAAAGTGGGCACAGGTCCGAGCACACCGCACATCCCAGGGACAGGCACATCCAGGGATCCACATCCCACCCACCCCTCAGGCCAGCCCACCTCGCCAGAATGCCCTTCCCCGCCCCATTTCATCCTCCCTCCCTAGATTAGCCCCTGGCTATCCAGACTCAGCTGGTGCAGGAACGGCTTACCTTGGGCACACTCCAGTACTGCAGGGCCAATGCAACTGCTTGTGTCAGCTCTAGGGCACCCTTGGATTGCACGCTTAATGAAAGTGTGCCCAGACTAGAGAGAGAGTCTGATGGTAAACCCTCCCTACAGTTGAGGTCATATCAGTTTCCAAACAGAAGTTCTCAAGTTCCTTAACATCTCCACTTAAAAGGATCATGGGTTTTAGGGCTGATCCTCAAGAAGCATTGTTAGTTGAAGCAAACAGTGGGCCAGTTCAGATACTACAGTCCTGCCGAATGTGCTTGCTGAGCATGTACACATTTCCCAAATTGCTAGAGCAGGGAAGAGGGTCTGAATTGCTATCAAGACATGCTGCTATCAGCAGTGCATATGGAAGGCAGCTTGGACAAAGACATACCTGTGATTAGGAAAACATAGTGGGAAGCAGGAGCATGCTGGCCCTTAATCATGTGGGCTTGATTTGGTAGGGAAAGTAGTTTCCGAACCAGCCCAAATCTGGACTAGAAGGGCTGATGGTTTGTCTTGCTATAAGATAGCATTATGTGTTCTACAGTATTTTCCACATGGCAAAAGCATGTCTCATGAAGCTGTGTGTAATAATAAATATTGTGATGAGCATTTTTATAGTCTGTGCTCAAATAATGTATGTCTCTAATTTTTTAACCAAATGGTACACCCTTTATAAAAAAGGCACAGAGTCCTAAATGAATATGCCTCTTCAAAGTCTATCATTTCTGACAACTTTGGCACTCTTTGCTATAACAAAATTTTATTGCCTTCTGTTGAATTCCTTTTTTATTGTAACAAGATCAAAATTGTTACCATATGATAATCTAATGTAATCCTTTATTTAAACATTTATGAAAAAGCTAAAAAATGTTGAATCTCTTAGCCGTGAAACTCCCATGGCCATGAATGAACACTATAGGCTTTCTCTCTTGGGGAGAAAGAAATGTAAGATTAGATTTAATTATTTGTGCTTAATTGCAATAGCTAGTACTAGTCTCAGGAAAACCAGCAAAAATACTGTACCATTGTGATATTGCAAAGGAAACTGACCTTGTCTGGTTGAAAAGATCTTTCTTTTGATTTGTTGAATCTCTCTTGGCAGTGGCATGTGGCAGTCTAGTCAAAAATGAAAAAGGACAGTGAGGAACTGTGCAAATTAAATCCTTTCTGTAAAAAAATAAAATTCGGATGCTTTGCTCAAATGAGACATTTTGAGGGTCATAGAAATGTGTTCCATTCTAAACCAGTGATATAATTAATTCAAGCTTGCCCTTTTCTTCTTATAGGATTCCACAGTCTTTGAACTACTGGATATTTGGCTATTACATACCTGAAGACATTAGCCACAGCTAACGTCAGAAGTGGTTCTAGATGCTGTGTAAAAGCAGCACAATTCTATGTCTACTTACCTTTTCCAGTTCGTCACTCAGTGGTCTTCTCTAAGGAATCGACTAGGAATTCACTGAGTCCAGGTAGAAGAAATTCAGTCTATCCTTCACAGCAATGCAAGATCCAAAGCTTCATGAGTAAATTGCCCATATACACTGAACTATGGCTTGTTTTTCCAGGAGTAGATCAGATGTCAAGGGAGGACTTGACCTAATTTATATTTGCTTTGCACTTTTATCTGACTCTGAAGAAGAAAAACATTCTCAGTGAAATGTGGGTGCCAAACACATACCCAGAATGTACAGGGCTTTGCTGTCAAAGTCATCCTCCTGTAGACTTTACATTTCATGACGGATGCAGATCCTGTTTTGTTTGCTAGGAGTATCAGTTGGACTGGTAGAGAATGGATCAGTAATATTTTGGATGATAGTTTACTTACTTCTGCACCAGTAATTTGCTTTAATTTAAAGATTGTAAATGGGCTAGATATCTAAACTAGTTGTACAGCACTGTCTTTTCCTTTACTTGCGCTCTGTATTACAGCTGTTCTACTCCTCCTAATGTTTGGTATAGTTGGATCCTTCATGTGTGCTTGCCTCATTATTTCCAATACCGTAACTGTATAAGCATGTAGATATAATGTACATAACATTGTAACCTCCAAGTGCTGGGAGTCAGGGTCTCCTGATACTGTATACAGATGCCAGAGCATAAGCTTTTAAGCATCAATGCATTCTAACTACTGGCATCCTATGGGGTTGAGATGTATTACTTTAGAAATATTTCTCTGTGAAAAAGAGGGTTTTAGTATTCATTAGGGTTTTTTCCTTTAAAAAAATTGGGATGAAATGTTACTTCTAAAACGTTAGCAGACTCAAAGTTAAAAATCGTTTTTTGTTTTCTGTGCTGCAATATTTACAAATCTTAAACCTTTGGCTAAAGTTGCATATATAAGTTGCATCTTGTAAAATCTGTTCCAATAGTCCTTGGATGATCATGCTTATAAGATGAACTGAAGAAAATTGACTAGGCCACTGTCACCTTGTGGAAGATTATCAGTGTACCACTTAATTTCAAGAAACCTAGTAGTTAAGGCACACATTATTGGCACTTCCTTTGTTTAAAAGTATGACTGGCCATGGCAGTTAGTCATATACTTTCTAAATCCCCTAATAATACTGTCTTTGTATCGTTACCTTAATGCTGGGCAATATTGTTTAGTGATTTCTTCTCATGCTCGTTTGAAAATCAACTCATGAAATAATATATTGGTTGGTTTAGGAACAGTAGTTGGCATGGATATGGATACTGTCATTCCTTAGACATATGATTTTGTATTTGATTTTCCTTTGCTGTCACTCCTGATTTTTTCTCTCTTCTTCTTTCTCTCTCTCCCCCCTTTTGGTTGAGGGGTCAAGGAATGTGATAACCAATTAAAATGACCAATGAATGAATATTGCTTATTTAGTGGAACAGCTATGGCTGGATATTTCTCTCGCACACCTGCCAGCTTGTCAGTCAAATTTTTAAAATGAAAGCACACATCCAATGGTTTGAAGGTGCAACTTGAGCTGCTTCTGGTGTTCCACTCTTTGCCTTCCTAGGTGTTAAGCATCAACAGTTCTGAGTTCATGAATTTCTTTCTGAATACTGCTGCAAGGACTTATTACACAGCTAGGATCAAACCTCACAAAATACACGAGGACACCTTCCCATGTTCTCGGTTTTTAATATGGTTGACAGTTGTGGAAGCGAGTTCATTCCCCCTTCCCTGGGCCGCCCAGTGTCATCAAATTGCTGTAATATGAATGAATTTCTGTTGCAGCCCTGAAGACAAAGGTATTTATGGAGAACTGTCCTTTTTTAATGCATGTGTAAGATTAAATTCATGTTTTTCCATGGGAAATAATGGTATTTGAAGATGCAACCTAAACTACTTTTGATTGTGCTTGGTGTAACATAGCCGTGGAGTTTGTGACTGGCACCCAAGGAAAGTGGCTCCTGGGATTAATGATAGTGATCCTGGCTGTACTCTGGACTTTGTTTCGCTAATCATAACTGAGCAGCTGTATGTTACTGCTAGATTAATGTTTCAAAGCACTGGGATAGTCTTATTCTAACTTGTAATTATGTTTGCCAGTTACCTGTTTGGAAAGTTTGTGTATGAACAGCTTATTTGACAACTGTTGAATTGTACAGATATTGTTCATGATATAAGGCTTTGTACTGTGGAATGTGCTTAATAAAAAAATAATCTAAACTTCATTTGTTATCTCTAACCAAATAGAAGGATGATTGAAGTATACACATTTAATTGTCCTAATTCTGGTTTAAATAAAATATTCCCTGTGCTTCCTGAGCAGTTTTGAATAGTTTCCTCTACCCAAATATATGCTAGTTCAGTGGTTTCCAGACTGTGGGTTGGGATACACTAGTGGGTCATGAAACTGACAAGCTGACAGTTGGCAAGAAAAAAATGTATTGAGTCATATGGAAACCAAAACAGAGCAGCATGTGTGCATTTACTCACAAGTAAGTGAACCTGCCTCAGTCCACTTCGAAGGGTAGGCTGATGGGAAAGCAACGCTACCAACATTGATAAACGCGACCAAATCTAATAAGCACATGCCCGAACAAACTCTCAAGAAGGAAGCCTGCCCCCACCCTACAGCTGACAAGGGTAATGTATTGAGCACTATGAAAAGCAAAACTGAGCCGTTTGTGTGTATACTCATGGGCTCGTACCAAAGGCCAGGCAAAGGGGAATGCAAAGTCACCAGAAGGGCCCTTCAATGAACTGAACAAAAGCTCTAGAAGACAGTCATTCCCTACCACCACCAGAGACCTGAGCAGCTGGTAAACATAAAAAGCGGTCTTGTAAGGGTAGGTTGTTCCCGATAGCGTGTCATTTTAAAAAGTGGTTTCCCAGTGCTAAAACATTTGGGAACAACTGTGCTAATGCCTCTATACAATGATATATTGTAGCTGTAGCATAGTACTGTAGCATAATACTGAAGTGTAGTATAATATCCTGGCTTTCAGGATCAGCCAGAATATTGGCTGCATGATCTTATGCATAATAATATATTGCAAAAACTGTTACGTTCATCCATGGGTCCAGAATTGCATTCTAAAGCTGGTGTGCCGTACTGTCTATGAGGCTGCGCTGTGAATTGGGGCTTCAGATCTCATCTTGGCCATGAATGGTGACTAGGGTGCCTAGCCACTCCCTCTCAGCCCCAGCTTACCAGCTGATGGTGGGGATGAGAGTAATACTGTGCAAGGTTGTAATAAGGATATGAAGAAGATGCATGTGAAGCATTTCACACGCTTAAAAGCCATTATATAGATGTTGATTACACTGCTTTGCACAAAAGTTTTAATGTGACTGATCGAACAACAACAAAGGCAATCCCTTATCCAGCATAAATGCTTTCCAGTGAGTGAATATTCTGGCATCCAGAATGAGTTTATATGAATGAAAAAATGGGGATCTAAATACAGGTGACAATAATTGGAACTGAGAAAATTAGAACTGAATTTGAAAAGTATCAAAGCAGAAACGCCATAGCAGAAGAAACTAGATAGCACCTGACAATTCTTCTGAATGGCAGAATAAACTAGAGCTGTAGCTGACAATGGCTAAATGTTTTAAGTAAGCTTGAACCTGCAAGCCAAAAGTGTTTGCCTGTCAGGTTTTCCTGGCTAAAGCAATTTCCAGCCAGAGACCCACCAACCGCTAATTTGTGAGTTTCATGTAAGAGCGACACTGACAGGGAAATGCCATGTTTGGTGGCATTCTTTAGTGTAGTCTTCAGTTGCTGCAGATGGTGGAGGCTCACAGGTAAGTGTGGTGGTGAGAATGGAAGGCAGTGAGGTGGCAACAGCTAAGCTGAGTGACATTAGCAGCCTGAAGAGAGGTGGCTTGCTCCTGGGACTGCTGGCTTTGCATCCTGGATGGCCAGTCTGGTGGAGAGGTCTATCCCACTCCTCTCACCCAGGCATAGCCTCAGTGACATGCAATTTGGAGTGGAGAAGAGGTAGCTCGCATTTTAGGTGTGTGCAGTTCTCCAAAGAACCTGCAATTCTAATGGCAGCAAAGGTTCTGTAACTCTGGCGTTTCAACTGCATGGTTTGCTACCTGAAAGAGAGCATGACAGGACTGCTGCAGAATGAAGGAAATATTGAAAGAGAAGAGAGCATTAGAATCTCTGCATATTCTCATGTTCTTCCTGTTTAAAGCTTGGGCGCGGGCGGGGGGAAGAGTTTCTTGCACAGCAATAAAATCCTTGTACATGGATTTGCCTGCAGGAATCCTTCAAGGAACATCATTGTAGCCCCATAGCAAGATGCCTAGGTATGATGCCTGTACGTTTGCTTCTCTGCAGTTAATAGCAGCTGGCTGGAGAAAATCTGTATTGGAGCAAACAGAAGCATTCAGTTCAGTGGTGTTATTCTACCAGAACGCTGGGCGGGACATCCGGGTGATCAACAGCCCGCCCGTCGCATTCTGCAGTGTTGCGCCGTTTACGTAACGTTCGCAAGCAGCATAATTGGTTACGCAAATGACGTAACAATGCAGAATGCGACGGGCGGGCTGTCGATCACCCGGATGTCCCGCCCAGCATTCCGGGAGAATAACACCACTGATTCAATTGTTTCCAGCATCCCGTCCATCTTGGCTCAGAGATTGAACCACAAATCAGGAAGCCTCAGGTTTACATCTTGACTTATCTGTAAACTCACCAAGAGGTTTAAGCTAAGCGCCCTAAGATCCCTGTTTGCAATATGGAATATGCAGTTTGCTCTATGGTATGCAACACCATTGACCTTATTTACAGCATTGTTTGCAAGGATTAGGACAAGACCATGTGTGTAACATGCTTTCCATGCAGAAGAGCTATATAATGGCCAATGATAATGATGATTCAAGGGCAGAACTTGCATCTAATAAACAGACCTCTTTTTCTTCTTTGATGTTTTGCTTGACTCCATTTTCTGAAGCTAGTTCCATAGTGGACTGCTAAGCTGCTGCTTAATGTGACTCTTGGATCCCTGTCTGTAAGTATGTATCTGCCTGTCTACATCAACATACAAGTAACGGCTCCTTTGCATTCATCACCGTGACATAATTTTTTTTGCTCCAGTTCACCTAAGGCACCCTGTAGCCTGGATTATTGAACTGGGTGGGTGAGACAATTGGGCTCAGTGCTCTTCCAAACATGGCCAAACCTCAGTTCTTGTACTCTTCCCATCCTGTTCTTTTTTTTTTCCTGTGCCTTTTTCCCTCCCCACCACTCTTTTATAAAGATTCCTGCTTCAACAATAAATAGGCAGCCCTGAAAATAACTTCACATTTTGATCCTCTTCTGCCAAGAATCTTGCCGTTTTGGTTCTTTGGTGGGGTGTTTCCCCTCCATCTGCACAAACAGAAATGGACTAGCTTTGCACCTCAGGAATGGGAAGATAAAAAGAAGATTATTTATTTTTCCACCAAAGTTAGAAATATTTTATAGAGTTTGCGAAAGTTTTTGTTTCAGGAAATTTCATCATGTCTCCAGGAAAAAGAACCCCTAATTGGCCTCAGATTTACTAACAACCTTTTCATTTTTGTAATTTGAGGAGTTGTAGGTCATCTTGAGGTGACTGTAGTTAGGGTTGGTTTAGTTCCTCTGTGAATACCTTGTCTCTGCAGCAGTTTCCCCCCTTTAAAAAAAAAAAAAAAAGCCACTGTGGCCTGCTGCTCTAATAGGCAATTTTTTTGGCAAAGACCTGCATACTTTTAGCATATGGAAATATTTTGAAGAACACATACCAGGCATTCAAAGTGAAATGGACCCCCAAAATTAACAAATGCATATATAGGGTTTTTTTAATTGTCCTGAGTGGTTTTCTTTTTAAAATCCCTCCCTGAATTTTAGTGTTTTATAAGAGATGGCAGCCATTTTGGAGAGTGTAAATATGCAATAAAAATAAGTAAACTAAGGAACTTCGGGGAAAAAAAAGAAGTGGAACTCTGCTGATCTCATCCTGCTTCTTGTTTTCAAAAGGGTTTCAGCCAAATGAAACCCTTTTGCCCCCACTCTAACAACCGATAAGCAGTACGCTGCCGTCTAAGCTAATCAATACATAAAAGATGTACCCAGAGAGAGTTATCTACAAAGATGACTGGACTTTTCTTGTATGCCACCAAGTGGGCTCAAAAAAGAAGTACATCAGTGGTTCCCAGACTATGGGTTGGGACTCACCAGTGGGTCATGAGCCAATTTCAGGTGGGTCCAGAAGCACTTAGGCAGCCATATTGAAAATATGGGAAGATGGGACACAGGAAAGGGGGAGGGCTGTCTGGTTATTTTGCTTGTGACAAGGTTGTAAAAAGGCTTTTTTCTTTCTCATCCACTTTGCTATTGGAAAATGGCTAAGCAATAACCTGACTCATTGTTGCATTCTCAGGAAAGCAGCAGCACCACAATGATGGCACTTCTAGCCATGACATCAGTTCCAGTGGGTCCTGGACAAATTGTCATTCTAAAAAGTGGGTACTGATGCTAAAATGTTTGAGAACCACTGTAGCAGATCATTAGCTGCTCAAATCCTGTGAATGCTCAGTTGGATGCTCAGACCCAGCGAATGACTGAGGAGCATCTGACCCTGAAGCAAAAAACCTGGTTGGCACTTTGCATAAGACCTCCAAGGAAAAGCAAGATCTAATTTTCATTATTGAGGATCTGATTCGCTATCACAATGTTGGCACCAAGAAGTGGTGGGTGAGATTGTGCACACGATGCCCATTTTTGCATTTTAGCAGGGTCCAGCAGGGTGGGATGATGAATACAAAAGAACAGCGATGTAGAAGGACCCCATAATGGAATAGGAGAGGCTAGGTAGGTGTCAGTCATAAAAAAGAATGTGGATTAGAACAGTGGTTCCCAAACCATGGTGGTACGGACCACAGGCCGTTCCTGAGACCCTGAGAAATAGACCGAAATCACCTTTGATCACTTCCACTGTCTCATGGAGCAAGCACCCCCCATGGACCACCAGAGAGCGTGCAGACCACCCCCAGCCAACACTGAAATGCCAGCTATGGCTGTGGGTGGTCCGTTCTCCACTCTCTCTGGTAATCCATGGGAAATGGCTTCATTGACCACCCATGAAGATGGAGAACAGACCACTCTGCAGCCAACACTTCCAGAGTCTTGTCGAGTGAGCCCTCCTCCACTGGCTACCAAAATTATTTTGTGTGTGCAGAGGTGTTTTTTGGGGGGGGGGCGTTACGTATGGTCTGTGAAAATTCCAATGTTTGCCTCAGTAGTCCACTGGCTCTAAACAAACCACTCGAGAATACAAATCATTGATGGAAGACATTAAGACAGGCCAAGAATGTTAGATCAGGAGAAAAGAGTACAAGGGCAGCATTATTTGACACAATGTAGGGATAATCTCTTGGTTCTATTGCTCCTCTGAGCTGAAGTTTGCTTTGCAAAGCTATAGGACCAACCTAGCATTATTGGGGGGGGGGACTTGTGATTTTAACTCGACTTTGGACGTTTTGGCCTAACTCTTGTCTGAATTGACTCCCATGTGTCATTAACTCTCACTCTAATTTGGCCACTGACTCTCAATGAGTCAGCAATTCCAACAACTTGAATCGGTGCACATGCTTCATTACTTTATTGCGACTTCTGCGTCAGAACGAACTCTTTGGAGATCCAGGAGCAGTGATGTCATTCAGGGGGAACGGACCAGAACGGGCATTCCAGATCCTAACGGGCTCCGTGGCTGCTTCCGGGGTTTTTTTGTTTTGTTTTTTTCAACATTTGAATTTGAACTCAAAAGTGAGTTCCTGTTCCTAAATCATTTGAATGACACCACTGTCCAGGAGGTGCCACAAAGTCGTCACGATCAACAATCGTTTCTTTCCTTCCAGCCAGAAGAACAGGTGTGGGGGGAGGGGAGGCGGAAAGTTAAGATGTTTGAAAATGTATCTGTTTCGGTTTTGGGTAGCTGGCTGCAGCAAGCACAAAATATGGGGAGGAGGAAGGAACACAAGAGCTGGGCAGAGGAAGGCACAGCCAGGCAGCTGAAGGGGGAGGGAGTGGAGTTGTCCATCTCCAAAGATTTGGACTCTCAATGGGATGAAAGAGAGGTCTGAGTTCTGGCTCTGGATGAGGGAGGGGAGAGGGGGAGGAGTCTTGGCCACAGAAGAACATTTCTTAGCTGTGGACGGAGGAGTTTTCATTGCAATCAATCAATCAATCAATCACTAGTATTTATATACCGCTTTTCAACACAAAGTTCACAAAGCGGTTTACAGGCAAATAATAACATTAAAGCTAAATGGCTCCCTGTCCCAAAAGGGCTCACAATCTAAAAGAATGGAGAACACCACCAGCAACAGCCACGAGAAAGACACTGTGCTGGGGTGAAGAGAGACAATTGCTCTCCCCCTGCTAAATATAAGAGGACACCACTCGGAAAAGTGCCTCTTGCCCAGTTAGCAGGGGTCAGCAGTAGCTGGTTTTGTATGGAATTGAAGGTATCCTGCAGCCGTGTGCGTTCTCTCGCCCGCTCATGTAACAGTCGCAGGTCAGCACAGCTTTTGTGGAAAACAGGTCCCACTGAATGAATGATGGGCTGTGGCCAGCACTATTTTTCTCCATTCTTCTGAGTTCAGTTGTGATGTGAACGGAGGGAGAGAGGGGTTTCATTGCGGCAGCTGGTTAGAAGTGAAGTACTGTCAGCAGCATATCGCTGGCCCGCTGGAATGTTAACATTAAGTGTGAAATGAAAACTGACTGTACACACAAACACACCCAGCACGTCCCATTTTGACCATTCATGGTGGGAAACGCGTGTGAACCTGACCCCACCTGCAACTCACTACGAAAAGATTTATGACTTGTGAAAATGACTCGTGACATTCCAGGGTGGAGTTGCCACGGGCAGCTGCTAGGCCTCGTGCACCAGTCAATTCACGTGGGGGTGGAGACTCCTGAATTGACTCCAATTCTTTTGATTGAAAAAAAAACACAATGTATGATGACTACATGCACATTCCCTCTCCAAGACAAAGCTTTACAATGGGAATTGCAAGGGGTACATTTGTACTGGCTGCCTAAGCGGGCAGTCAGCCATTATAAGCCTGAACCACTTTTTACCCCCAAGGTGTGTCTTTTATTTCTATGGAGCTTGCTTATGGGCCACAACATTAAGAAACCGATGTCCTCCCGGTTGCCCTAAGCCTCCAGCCGAACCATGCATCTGTGACCCAGAGGTTCCTGAAGCTCTCTATGAGATTAGTTGGCATCAGAATAGCTAACCCCTCAGGTCCTAGGCAGGGAGGGTTAGCTTCATCTTGCTTTCCTCTTCACATTAGAGGAAATGAACCTCTCTTTACCAGGCAACAAATATAGTATAGACCAGGTCATACACAAACTGTGTGCTGGGTGTGCTAATGGGTCCTCAGAGAACTTTCCTTGGCCGTGGCTTCACTCGGGGTGTGTGTGTGTGTGTGTGTGTGTGTGTGTGTTCACCTTCACACCAGGTGTTGCCTGCAGGAGTGGTGACTGGACTGCCTTCAGGACCGCCTTGTGTTCTCACTGCTTGCCAGCAACAACAGGAAAATAACAATAAGCACACGAAAAAGGACCAGAAAAACAGCCAGCCAATAAAAGGAAAGCAAGAGGAGCAAAACCACAAAACATCACCCACCACCCCAAAGCCCAATAAATGGCTGCATTGTATAGAGCACCCCCTTGTGCTTCCCTACACGTTGCCTCCTGCCATAGCCTCATTTTTACAGTGCGACAGGGTGAGCAGTGATGGGCGGGCAGGCAAGCTGCCCTGTCTGAAAGGAACCTGCTGCAAGTATAGGGTTACCAGGTACAAACTGGGACAGAGTGCCTATGCCTTTTGCCATTGTATAGAAGAAGGAATTTGGGCGGCCCGTCATGGAAGGGTTTCAAACACTGCACCGGCCAAATACAGGTGCTATACAAAAGGTATAGGCACTCTGTCCCAGTTTGGTAATCCTATGCAAGTACCCACCAACGACCCTTCAGATAGCAGGAGGGCACAGGGCAGGACTGCTGAAGGTAGCATGAGTGTTCAGGTAAGTACATGTCGGAGAAGTGACCCTTCAGCATCTACATGGCTGGAAACTGAAGAGCCGGCCATGGGTGCCTGTTAGTGTGTCTCATGCCTGTATCCGACATAGCTTACAATGATGGCTTATGAGTAGGAGTGTGTGGGTTTTAGCTTTTGTTACACATGCATAAAAAAAATCATAACACCACATTGTGGTGTTTAAGATATTTTCCAGAAATTAAAACAGATTACTATTCCAGTTAGGCAACCATAGACTGCATCTGCTGACACTATATCACCTACCTAGTATACTTTTAAAGCATTTCAAGTTAATAAAAATGAGAACTTGGAATGAGAGAATAAAAGCACATAGCAGTGCTTTCTGCCTTTCAAATAACAAAATCTGTGAAAAATAACACTATTTTCAAACACCCCTACTTGTGAGAATATCTTTGGGTTTTGGGGTTGTTTTTTTTAAATACATGCTAAAATAAATTAGAAATGAATCTAAACGGAAAACCGGATAATGAGCATTTATTTAAAAAATTACAGAAATTCATGTGTAATGTTATACACATTATGACAGCTGCCAATCAGAACTTCAGATTATAGAATTTGCCTTTGCATTTAGGATTTTGTTCTTTTTTGGAAAAAAAAACCCTATCCAGTTAAACCATTTTTAATTAAACTGGGATTATTTTCATAAAATTGTAGGAACTTCCTATTTTAAAAATAGTACAATGTAATATTTATTAAAATGCCTATTCTATTTTTCCATTTGAAAAACGTTCAGGAAATCATTTCATTCTTTTATTAATAGAGTGATGGATGACATTTATTAGGAAAAAGAAGAAGAGTCCCACCAGGACTCAGATATTTGGCGGGATCTTTCACACTGCAAGTGGATCTTTAAGAAAGAGTTAGTTTTGGAATAGAAAAGTCCCTCCTGCATTCAGAAGGACTAGGAGCTTAAGGGACTAATTCATGCATACATAGTAAGACAGGTGTCCAGTTCTATCAGGCTTAATGCAGGTGGTACGTGTGTATTGTCCACATCTGTTGTCAAAGGTGCTATAAAGCAGCAGCGCCGATGGGAAGGTCTTGGGAAGCCTTAATGCTGATGCCATAGCAACACTGGCCCCACATTACCCAGAGGCAGCAACATGAGCCAGCGAATGGTGACTGCTCTGCTTGCCGGCATCATGTCCTTTTTGGAGCAGGGTGGGAGGGCATTCTTGGGCAGAGGGAGATACGGAACAGGACCCGTGGCAACTCTCACCGCCGAATCCTGACTTCTATATCAGGCTGTGTGGCCTGACACGAAGGCCCTTGCCTCTGCGCCAGCTAAATAGCCAGCACAGAGACGAATAGACCTGTCACTTGTTCTGTGCCCTTCCCGTGGTGGAAGGGGATGAATGTCCCCTTCCCATGCAGAGCCTCCTGCAGTTGCTTGGCTATCACAGAATTACCGCTGCTTGTATGGACTGCCAGGCAGTTCTGGATTAGCACTCCCAGCCATTCATAGACAAAATGACCTGGTGTTACTTCACCATGCAGCCAGTTCCTCTATAGCAATGTCTCTCAGCCAGTGGTACGGCCAGTGGTACTTGGCTGGTGGTCGCATGTGAGACCAGCAACGTGACATGACAAACAGTGGTCAGAGACTTGGCACAGAGAGCAGAGCCCCAAAGCATGCTTTCCCACACTCAGAAAAGCCATCCTATCCATAATCCACCCTAGAGTAGAACTGGAGTAGAATTCATGATTTGGGCTCCACTTTGATTAATGCAGTTCAGCATTGCATTAGCTTTTTCTGTTGTTGCATCACATTGTGGGCTCATCTGCTGCTTGTAATCCACTAAGACACCCTGATCCTTTTCACACATTCGGTGGCCAAGGGAATGTCCCCTCCTTTCTGGGTTTGCCATTTTGCAAGGAAATTAAGCAGATGATTTCGGCCTGATCTATGTGTGCAGCAGAACGAGTTGGTGCATTTCTAAATGCTACCCTATTTTTACAAAAAAATTTCCCTGCAATTAAAAAAATAGCAAAATTGGCAGAGATAGAGCCTTTCTTGTGACTGTGCTAGTTTTCTGTTTGCAGGGATGTTTTATTTTTTTTAAAACATGGGTAAGCATTCGAAAACGAACCCACCCCCGCCTTCATAGATACAGTTTATGCCACAAGTTCAGCCCTTGTTTTTTATCCCCTCATTTTCTTAACTGTGTAAACCAGGACTTTGTTATTGGATATTGTTTTGTAGCTTTAAAGTCTAAATGAAGGTATGATTCCAGCTGATGGGAGCACCAGACCCAGTAATAAGAAGGGATGGGCAAAAATAACTTGGTTCTTTAGCTCAGGTTACAGACAAAGGCACGAATGCCTCACTCCAGAATGTATAAATTATGATCTACTAAGTAGACTACAGCAATAATGAGGAGGGAGGGGTCAAATGAGTAAGCCAGTGAGGGGGGGGGAAGCAAACATGGTGAGTCATGCCCAGACAGAAGTCCGTGTCTGACCACATGAGATAGCACAGCTTAATGCTGTAGTCTGGGCTCCAAGTCTAGACGATAAATCAAATGGATTTTTTTTTTGGTTGATAAAACACATTTTCTCTACAGCAGTTGGATTTAATATTTCCTGGATCCATAACAGTCTCTTAGCTTAGCGGCAGATGCTTTTCCAGGGCTGTGTTAATGACGGCTAAGGTACCTCAAGATCAACATGGAAAGAGTTCTTCTGGGGCATGCTGTGAGAGGCCATGGTTGGGAGGACCTTCAGCCTGCTTCCTTCCTGGTCCTCTCCTCTTTCCTCATTCCCTCCCCTCCCAGTGGCTCACAATACAACCATTTCTCTTGTTGATCTCTCTTCCAATTTCTTACTTGATGCCATCTTTTTAACTGGATGCTTCATTCCTCTCAGCACAGTTCTATGCATGCCTACTTATAAGTAAGTGCCCTTGAATTCACTGGGATTTATTTCCAGGTAACTGCGTCGAGGATTGCATCCGTAAGTGTTGCAAATATGCTGGGGGCCGCCTTCTGCCAAGTCAAGCCGCAGGCAGGGTAACAAGATACATTGGAGGACAAGGTGCTTATATCTTTAACCAGTGGTTCTCAAACTTTTTAGGCCACTTTTTAGAATGACACTTGTGTCTGGGCCCACCGGAAGTGATGTCATGATGGTGATGGCTATGGTGTCATAGCCAGAATAGACATCAGCAAGCAGGAAGTGGCGTCCTTGTGACATCATAAAATGACACTCCTGGAATGCAGGCTGCCATTCTTGGACTGCAGCAATTGCACAACCATAAAACATCCCGGACAGGAAGCAAGACTAGGACAAAATATTATGCAAAAGCAATGAACAAAGAACAAAATTAAAAAAAACAAACCTCACTTGAAAATTCAAACTGTTAACATTCATCAAAGGAATATAGCAAGACTAAGATTGGCAGCTTCCAAGATGGCTGCTCCCAGGTTTGTGTGACCCACCTGACATCAGGTCACAACCCATCCTGAATCACAGTTTGAGAAACACGACCTTTAACTATTATATAGAAGAGAGAATTTTGGCAGGTGTAGTTCAACATAGAAGAGTTAAAAAAGCTGCCCCCGCTAAAATTCCCACTGGTTAAAGGTATGGTAAATCCCAATGGTTAAAGGTATAGGCCTGCTGTCCTCCATGTATCTGGTCACCTTGGCTACAGGTCTATCTCGGTTGGTGAGTGTTATGATCACGGCCGGGCACATCGACTGTCCAAAGTTTCCGACTCTGACTGCTAGCTGCTGAGCTGTAGCCACTCCTAGTTCTGTGACTCTGCCCTGAGGCACTTCCATGGAGAAGGTGAAAGTCTCCACAGCTGGGAGGAATGGCAAAGTCATACCTCCCTCAGTCTTGACAAGAGACGTTCCATTTGAGTTTTGTACAGTTCCAAAGAAATATTTGCCTGACCTCTGAGACTAAATCAAGCGACATAGCATTAGTCAGAGAGCCATGTTCCAACTTGAGTTCACACACATATCCCATGTATAGTAGGACTTGGGGAATACTGCCAATTCTTGACCCTAGAATTCTCCTATGCTCTGCCATCCTTCCAGACCATCTTCTTAGGCAGACAGGAAAAGTGAGAGTTCATTGAGAAGCAATAAATCCTCACCAGTTTCAGAAGGATGTGGGATGCCAGCCTGAATTCCTGATGTATTAATACCACCGCTCGTCATTGGCCAATGCCTGTCTGACCAGGCCATGCCATACAGAAAAGTTCCTTTCAGAAGTTTAAAATTAGAAACCAGATATTGTTCAGCTTCACGAGAGTAAAAATGGCTCAGAAACATGTTTAGCAGATTTAAAAACCAGCTTGTGTCTAGATATAGAGCCCGATGTCACAGTGTCCACCAATAATGGTGCAACAGCAATATATAGTAGGAAGTTTTCCACAATTTGTTAAGTGGGTCTAGCCCAGTGGTTCTCAAACCTTTTAGCAGCAGGACCCACTTTTTAGAATGACAATCTGCCGGGACCCACCGGAAATGATGTTATGGCCAGAGGTGCTGTCATTGTGACGCCAGAGTCTGCTTTTTTTGAGAATGCGGCAATACGTTGGGTTATTACTTAGCCATTTTTCAATTGCAAAGTGAATCAGAAAGAAAAAAGCCGATTTACAACCTTGACACAAGTAAAATAACCACACAGCCCTCCCCATTTCCAGCACCTCATCTTCCCATATTTTCAATATGGCTGCTCTGAGTGCTTCACGACCCACAGTTTGGGAAGCATTGTTCTAAGGCTACAGGATGTGTGGGCGGTGAACAAAAAGCTGCAAACCACAGAGGCTGAACCACAGAGGCAGGAAGTCAAGCAGCCTATCAGGATACCAGTAAGACTCACAAAGGAGGCCCTGAAGAGATCAGGACAGTAAACACTTATGGACTACCTATGCTGGAAAGAACTGCCAAAAGAGTTATGCTAGTTATAAGAAAAGCAACAGTGTGTGTTGCAGCACCCTAAAGACTTGAAACTATTATGACCCACAGCAGTAATCTTTGACTTATCAAAAGCTGCTCAAAAGATCTATCAATGTGGCTGCTCTAGGTGCTTTGCGACCCACCTGAAATTGCCTCATGACCCACTAGTGGGTCCTGACCCACAGTTTGGGAACCACTGGTCCAGCCCTTGCATGAGGCCATCAACCATTAAACTGGTGGTCTCATTACACTCCCCTGCGGAACGTCACCTCTCTCAGCAATCTCTCACTTCCGCTGGCAGCAAGTGGGGATTGTTTTGTGGCTAAAAATCTTACCAGCACTGCATATGGCTTTTTCTAGCATCACCTACAGGCATTCCTACATTGCAGCATGAACTTCAGTTGGTCAGAGCAACATCCTTTCCCCCCTGAACATCTGGCCTACAGAGGCACCATTTCACTTTTCAGATGGAGGGAAGGCGATGATTTCTCAACTGGGGAGAATTCATTGTAAGACTGACAAACTTAGGTCTGCCCTCACATGTATTCAGCAGCGAAATGCCGGGCACCTATGGGTTTTGAGAGCATTTGTTGTGATTACTTTGTATACCTCATAATAACCAGAGATATAGATGCTGCAGAGGAACAATTATTCAGGTAAACACACATTTTGCTGTCTTAAAAGGTTTAGATCTATTCCTGGGTATATTTGGGGTGCTGATTCCAAAAATGGCATCAGTTTTTCCCCTATCATATCTAGTTTTGGAGATATGGCCTAGCCTTGTTAGTGAACAGCTCAAGAAGCTTCCTCGTGAAGAAGCCGTGGCATAAGCTTCCTCATGAGGAAGCTTCTAGAACCCTTCATGCCATTTTTTGGAATCAGCACTTCAAATTCATATAAAGCCACCACAAATTTTTTTAAAAAAAGTTTTTTTCTGACCTTCACGTTCACAGGCCTGTGTTATCATTGAACTGAAATGGTATAAGGGGAGCTGATGGTCTGTGCGAATGCAAAGACTTGATTCTTGGAGCAAACCTTCACCTTTTCAAGTATCATGCTCAGAGCATTGGTGGCAAGGTCCCTTTGCTGTAAGTACGCCCCCCTTCCCCAGTGATTTCTATCAAGTGAGATCTCATGAGACAAATTTCACATAACTCTTGATCCTTCAGTGTACATCTAGCTGCAATAAACTAGGATGATTGGGCCTGGTTAACATGACTACTGCCATTTAATGATACCCTAAACTCCATTGTCAGAGCATGCAAATCGTAACTAGCATCTCTCTCTCTCTCTCTCTCTCTCTCTCTCTCTCTCTCTCTCTCTCTCTC
>JAJKFI010000058.1:4348614-4368435 GCA_029204185.1 Lerista edwardsae | reverse complement strand
CTCTCTCTCTCTCTCTCTCTCTCTCTCTCTCTCTCTCTCTCTCTCTCCTCTTCCCCCTCCAAGAGTACATGCATGCAAGTACTGTATATTTGGTTAATCTGGACTTAATCAGGAACAAGCTTCTAGATTCTGCCTCCCCTCCTATTTTTCTCCATGTAAATGCTAATTAGCCTGGTACTAGAGAGAACTGAGACTCTCCCAACCCTGGAACATGATGTCACCCATGACCTGCCCAGCTCTAATTGGGAAAGTGAGTGGGAAGATGATCATGTTGCCAAATTGGTTTTTGTTTCCTTTTGAAAAGGCAGGCCCAGTCGTGTCTCACTCCCTCCTCCATGCAAATTGTGTCATCTTGGACTTTATGAAATGACCTGAATATGGAATTCCACAACATGTATGTCAACTTTGAACCTTTCTGGATTCTTTCACCTTAAGCCAAGCAATGGAGAAAAGCACCTACCGGAGACGGAATGCTGTATTTTGCTACCTTTTGATGTCATTTCTGCCTCATTTTCCCATTAGCAATAAATTGGATTTGGTCCAAAAAAGTTATCATTGTGTGTTTTTCTGTTTATTTTTGCACCCACATTTCACACAAGAGTTTGATTGCTGAAGGAATACGTAGGAAACAAAGCTGTGATAGCTTCAGATCACTTCTCATGGCCTACTGGGTGCTTATGAAGCCCAAAGTAGATCGAGAAAGGTGATCTGGAACATTCCCCCTTCCCTTTCTCAGCTTCACTTTACTTACCATGAGCCCTGTCCAGCTGCCCTGATGTTTCAGTCTACAACAAATGGGATCAAGGGATGCTGGGCTTCCCCTGCTCCCATTCATTGTGATGTGGGACAAGTCAAGTGTCTATTTTTGGAACCTCTCTTATTTAATGGACTGTATGAGCTTCTGAAGCGGAAAACTTTAAGCAAGAACAGCACCCTTGTAGCGTAGCACACAGTAAAGTTGTAGTGTAGCACACAGCAAACAGTAAAGGTTCTGGCAACAGTAAAAGCAGCCAGCAGCAACTCTTGGTGGGAAAACACTTCTTGGCTAAAGTCCAGCTGTTGAGAGCCTCCTTAAAATGGCTCTGTACCCCATTGTGGTTATTTTGGCCCTATAGGTAATACTTGTGATTGCTATGCTCATGATGGTCAGACGGAGGTGTAACCAGATACACCTAATGCAGGACTTGTGAAGGGGTGGCCAGGATGTGATAGGAATGGACCCCATGGGGGGCAGTGTTAAGAACACCCTCTCCTTCCCTTACACGTGTACAGTCCTAACTCCATTTTGGATTTCATCCTAGGAGTTATGAGCTGCTATCCTGCAAAGAGGAGGTCACACAGGTGATCCTCAGGAGATAAGGCAAGACAATGCTAACTCCAGAGCTATTAATAATTGGTGCCATCAGCATCCAAATGTCTCCCTCTCCTAATGGTCATGTGATGCAAATCTGAGTATGTGCGAGGGCAAGTCCTACCTGAATCTCTCAATTTAGATTCTAATCAGGAACTAAACTCACCTGGAAAGTCTTTTTGGGCTAAGCCAAAAGGTCTCCCCACCAAAGTTTAAAGCAGCAACAGAAAAGGGCTGGAGCACTAGAGTGATTTTGTAAAAGAAACAAAGTGTTGTGTTTAGGAAAGGCAAGGAGCAGTTTTAAAAGGAACAAAGTTTTGGTTGGATAGATGTCCGTTAAAGAAATAGTGCTTTCTCAGCAGAAAGAGAAAAGGGGGGGGGAAAGTGTTGAAATGTTGCAAAGAAGGTTTAAAGACTGTACCTGCCTTTGTCTTATGTATCTATTGTCAATCTTATCGCCACTACTGTACTCCAGGATTTGGTAAGGGCTATTCAAATGCAGACTCCCTTCCTGCCACCCTAGAATGGCCTTCATCAAGATAGATAGATAGATAGAAATTTATTTGTCATTGTACTCACGGTATGAGAACAACGAAATGAGGTGCTCTTCACATCTTACACTGGACAACACCAAATAACATATACAAATAACATTTAAGATGATTGGGTCAGAAGGAAGGTGGGGAGGGGAAGATTCCAACTCTGAAGGTTTGCATCTTCCTGTGTAAGTACCACGCTGATAACTGACTGTGCCACCCGGTCAAATGTATCAAGCAATCAAATATGTCAAGCACTGGTGGCTAAATTTGTAAATAGTATTCTGGTTTAAATGTCTCCTTTCTGCTTTTGTGTAAATACCTCCTTCCTGTTTAAATGTGCCAACCCTATTGTAATCTTGTCTTAATATTGGTACCATTGTTACTGCTAAATGTACCCATGTTTGCATCTGACTACCCTTTGTGATCACTCCTCCTTCCCTTCCCTGACCCTTGGTTGGGGTCACACTGGAGGGGAGGGGGTGTAGCAGCCAAGAAGGACCACCAATCAGATGTCCCACATCACCAAAATTGCCAATAGCTGGTTGCCAATGTTTTTTATTTGTTGCCATTTCCACATTTGCATGTTCAACTGTATAACTGATCAAGCCCAGATGTACAAATTACACAAGTTCTGTGGTCTCCATGGAAGCGTATTGCACTTGTGTCCATTTTATTAATGCCCTACACATTAGTAAAATGTATTTCTCTTTCTGCAACATCAAAGTCCAGCTGGCATTCTTTTACATCGACTTTCTTTTTTTGTTAAGCTATAGCGGGTAGGGACCAGGTGGGCTAAAAAGGTTTTGCTTGCTTTGACAGGAATGGTGACACACGCCGGGGAAACAAAACCTCAATTAGGCACGTTTTCTGTCTCTTTGCTTAAAGAGACAGAGGCACTCGGAAATCTCTCTCTTTCCAGGGTGATTTCCACACAATTGCAAAACTGAAGCAGAGTGGAACAAGGAGGCTGCATGTGTGATGAGTAAAAAAGCCACAAGAGTCACAATGCATTAAACCAGTATTCCCAAATTACGGTTTGGGAGCCAGCAGTGGGTCAGGAGCCAATTTCAGGTGGGTTGTGAAGCAACTAGAGCAGCTATATTGAAAATATGGGAAGATGGGATGCTGGAAAGGGGGGGCTGTGTGTGTTGTTTGTGTCAAAGTTGTAAACACTTTTTTTTCTTTTTCTGATTCACTTTGCTATTGGAAAATGGCTGAGAAATCACCCAACTTATTGCTGCATTCTCAGGAAAGCAGCAGGCTCTGGCATCACAATGACTGCACTTCTGGCCACGTTATCACTTCCGGCAGGTCCCAGACAGATTGTCATTCTGAAAAGTGGATCCCAGTGCTAAAAGGTTTGAGAATCATGGCATTAAACAGTAAGCTTTGGAATTCTACCAAGTCAGTCATCAGGCTTGTTGGGCTGCCTTTCTTCAGCCTTCTCCTGCCTTTGTGCCTTAATCTTGATCGGTCATCTTGCTCATACTCTCTTCATATATTTTTCTGATGGAGCTATTTCTCCGTGTTTCTGATGGAGCTATGTCCAGCAGCCAACAAGCTTTCTGGGATGCCCCAAAATCTGCAGTGGCAGTGCCCAATGCACCACCAAAAGAACCCAATACTGGGCTTTGCCCCAGGGCCAGCAGCAGCTTGGTGCCTGCCCTGCCCATAGCAGTGTTGGGCTGAACAGCTCTCTTGGGACCTGCCCAGGTAGGAGGGGGCCAATGGTAGGCAGTTTTTAAAGTCTCCTTGAAGCTGATCTTGAACAGTTGCAACCGACAATGTTTTTTGCATGCAAACAATCACTACCCCATTGCCATTTTGTGCGTGTTTTTTTTCCAGATCAAATGTTTGAGGTTTGCCCATGGCCGCTTAATACTTCCCAAGAACATAGATGTTCATTTTAAAATATAACCAGACATGTTCCTGACTACACGATGGTTAGTTTATAAGGCTGTATCCAAAATTGCTGGGAGTGTGCTCTTGGAAAGTGGCTTTGCAGTGATGGGGAAACCTCAGACATTTTGGAGGTTTGTTCTGGAAACCTTTTTGGCTTGGAAATTGGACAAGACTCTGCCACAGGGTGGTTAGAGGTCTGGGTGGGGTTGATGTATGGGGATAAATTGCAAGTGCTGAGGATTGTTTTGCTTGGGAAAAGAGAGGCTTAGATGGGAAGTTAGGAAGTGTTCAAAAGCAGCCAGGCAACATGAAAACCATGGAGTCCCCTTATTTTGAAACTGACGCAACAAGTCACCCAGCAGGATGCATTCTTCATGAAATCTCACTCCTGTTAGTAATGAGGCTGACAAACAAAAAATTAAACTGGACTGATTGGTTGACTGCTTGAGCCAAAGAGATTCTCTTTTCTGTCCAGACTGAATGGGGTGAAGTGATGGGGGAAGGGTCAGGCAACTACAAACACATACAGGAAGTTGTGGTCAGAGAGCACAGTCCCCTCTCTTTCATCAAGGAAATGACTCTTGTGACTCTGTGTGCATGTGTTTGCACCTATAACAGTGGGTTGTGAACACTTGCCAGTCTGGGCAAGTCTCATTCTACCAGAGGTGTAATTAATGGCCCTGCCAGTAATGGCATCTAAATGATTTAGCAACAAGTACTCACTTTTGATTGGCAGCTGTGTCGGGGCCCGCCTACCGGAAGTGAGGTCAAAGCTGGAACCCAGGAACCGCCGCACCTCCTCGGTAGACCATGCGGCGGCCCGGGAGAAGGCCCGGGTGTCCCAGGCCTTCCCCGGGGCCACCGTGCGGGCTACCGATTCCACCCCAGGAACCGCCCGCCTCCTTGGGAGGGAGGCCCAGGCAGCCTACCTGCTCATGCTGCTGCTGCCGTCGGTCTCCCTTGCTCCGCTGCCTGGCTCTGAGAAAATGCAGGCAATTCAAACGTTGCAGGGGGCGGAGCGGAACACCGATGGAGTCGACGAGTGGTTGGGCGAATGGGCGGGGCCAGCCCTAATCCTAGGAACGGGTACACGCGTACCCCCACATACCCGCTACATGACATGTCTGCCTGGCACCCAGAGTAGTGGCATCACAATGTGACACAATCATGTGACATCACTTCCGGGTTCACCTGGAGACGGAGGAGACACTGGTGGCGGCTGCTTCGTGTTCTGGCTGCTGCCCCCATTCCTTCTCCTGTGAGGGCTCAAGGGGGAGCCATCACAAGAAAAGGAACAGGGGTGGCAGCCAGATCATGAAGTGGCTGCTGTCAGCACTGCCTCCTTCATGACTCTGGGAAACCAGGAGGTAGCTTTCAATTTTTTTTACTGTTTAGGAGACTTGGGGAGTCCTGCAGAGGCATCTGTGGGGCTCCCCACACACCCTGAAGGCTGGCACTGGCAGAGGTAAGTCAGAAAAAAGCCTCTGTCCTCACGGCATTGCGACCCTGAGGATCACACTGCTGTCTTCTCCCTTCCTCTGCTCCTTAAAGAGACAGGGATAAGTGCTTCCCTGACTTGTGGGTCATGACCCACCAGTTTGGGAACCACTGTTCTAGATGTTTCTTATCTCCCTCTGCTCGACAGTTAACACCTGTCCAGCTCTGTTCCAAACTCTGAGGGGTGTCACATTCCACACACCGGAGAAAAAATTAAGAGATCTTTTGTATCTGCTCTCATGGGCCGGACAGCTAAGAATTGATCTGTTATCCTGGTCTATTAGCATTCAAAAAGCTTTCCAAAGGGTGGCCTATCGGTAGCTTGGTAACACTTATATTATTGGGTCAGACTTCAGAGCACTCGTGATTCCTTCCTCTCTTTTTCTGGGAAGATCATGATAATATATAGTGAGTGTAGCCGGCCCAATACTCTGAAATTGGGACTTCCATCTACTTGCTCATAGTTTGGTTTGCCCACGGCACCAACTGGCTCTGCTCCTGCCATGGCTTTGACCATAGCTTGAAAGACCATAGCTTGACGCATGGGATAATAACCTCCATAAAACCTTTGTTTAATGTCTGCTGACCCCCAGGAGCAAAGTGAAAGGGGGAGAGGCGTAGGCAACTACCCATTCCTGAGGCAGTTGCCTGGGACAGTGGATTGGCTCCACCTGCCTCGGGATTCAGAAAGAAACACTCTAGCCCTGGTTACCTCAGGACCTGCAGGGGGAATCAGGTTGCACTTCCTTTCAGCTGCGTCCCAGCTAGATGGCTCTCTTTCCTTAATTTACAGCTCAATCCTGTCTGTCTGTTTACTCAGTCTGTTTACACAGAAGTAAGTTCCACAGTGTTCATTGGAGCCCACTCTTTGGTACATCTGTTTGAGGATTGCAACTTTTTATTTTTTTCATTTGTGCATGCCCTGTTTGGCTCAGATCAGACCTTCCTGGCAGCTCCTGGCCTAAAAATAGCCCCATAAACTTACAACATGAAGTGAAAACACAATAAAATCATCAGCATGAAGTGACAATAACATTTTCAAAAGCCAGTCGTAAAAAGGAGCGGCGCACTCAAGTTAAACACAAGATTTTGGAAATACAGAAGTCTTTACCAGATGACTAAAAAAATAGCAGAGAATAAATTTCATTGGCCTAGCTGGCTTCTCATGCAGCCAGGGCTGTGATTCACGACATCACCTCCATAAGTTCTTGACCTGGAAGTAATTGGGATGATGTGATGACGTCACCACCATTTAATTCAGCATTATGGCGCACTCAGAGTGGTTGCATAGTCAAGTGCCTGGGGAAGAGGAAGGTTTACAGGAGACAGTACTGTGCCAGCAAGTAGGCCTCCTTACTGCCACAGTCTCCTTCATGACCCCTCACCCCTCTCGGGCCTGAAACAGCTACAGCCTTCTTCTCCTCATCCTTTGCTGAGGCACATGGTCATGCGGGTGCCCTCTTCACTCTCTCCTCTGAGGAAGAGGCAGCCTGGCCTAGACAGAGAGACATGGCAGGTGGGTGGGCTTGACACCCTCTTAAGGCATGCTACCCAGGGGCCATGTATCCCCCAGCCCTACTTTAACTATGCCAGTGGGGGACTTCACAGATTGGTCACCACCACTAGAGACCTCTGACATCCCTTCTTGCCTGGAGCCTGGCATCTGAAGGTTTGTGGCACTCCTATAGGCAGACCTGAGCACCTCGGGAGATTCCCATACGAGACGTTGCTCTCTGAGGTATGCTTCTTCTTCAGGAGCCTTGTCACAATGCAGCATTCACATCTGAAAATTGCTGTTGCAAGATGTCTTGATGATCACTGCCTTCCAGTGCTTTGAAAAGGGTATCAGATAATTTGGGGGAGGGCAAGGAGAAGTCGAGCAACGGCTCTTACCCTTGACAGGTAAGCGGAACCTTCATGTTCTGCAACGAAAACCAGCTTTGCCAAAGGGCCAAATGGTATGGGAGGATTGCTGCTCTTCTACCCCGCTTGGGCTTTGTGGAAATGGGAGGCTGGATGGAGACAGACCAGCAGAGCTAATCTTGGCTGCTTGTGGTCCCAAGCCATTTCAGGTGTTCCAGCAAAATTAAAACCAAATTGACAGCCACTGAAGTTCTTTTTTTTTGGCCATGGGTGTAGTGTGCACCCCTGTAGCTTGACCCAATTAACTGTTCTGCCAATGAAAAGAACCTGGAGGGGGACTTATAGTGACTAAAGGCAGTAAGAAAATGGTTTTTGGATGAGGTGAAGCATTGCTGATAGTGGAGGGCAGCTTCTTGTACAAGACCTGGATCAGGTAGGACAATTTGTATGACAAAATTAGGACGTTTTCATCAACAACACTCCCCCCCCATCACCACTCCTGTGATTAACAGAACTGTCCGCTGGATGTCATTGTTTCCCTACTGAAAAAGCTCCAAGGACTCTCGCTGGCAATAAATTTGGATTGACTAGTAATATTATTAGCTCAGTTAACACATGGAATTTTCAGGTGTTGGGCGCCTGAAACTTGGCCGAAGCCAGCTCAGGAAACAGGTTCTGCTTCTTGTTTGCTTAGGGTGGGGAAGGGTCACAGTCCTGAAATTACTGAAGTTCTGTCACTTGGCTCAAAGCCCTAGCAGGTGTCAACCAACATTAGGGCTGCTGCAGCTGGTACCAGTTGGTGCCAGCTGAACATTTCACCAGACCACGTGTGCGTCTCTCCTCATGCAAACTTACTTTGCTCCCTCCCTTTTCCTTCCAAGCGCATGACTTGATTCCATATTCCATACATTTCCTGTCTCTTTCTCCCCGCCCCCCCTTTTGAATCTGTCCCAATCCAGGCTTTGCTCTCGCTCTTTCAGTGCCTCACAGTGCCTGTTTATACACCGGTAAGATCAAGTGAAGACTGGACCACGGCAGGCAGCAAGTGGAAGGCATTGCATGTCTGAATGTGGAAAAAACTCTCTGCATGCGGAAAACCAGCATGTCAGGTTCAGCCCAGACGTCTCCCTGACATGCTGCTGTTGGAGTCAGTGTGCTGCTAGGGTTGGAGCACTGGACCCCACTGAAGCAGAGAGCTTTATTGGGTGACCTGGGGCAAGTCATTGTCTCTCAGATTAACCTACCTCACAGGGATGTTGTGAGGTTAAAAGGAGAAAAAAAATCATGTATGCCACCCTGAGTTGCTTGAAAGAAGAGTGAAATAAGAGTATGATAAAGAAGCTATTTTCCAGGTGGGCAGGGCAATGTTTTTGTTTGTATATACCACCACCCACAGCTGGAACAGCTCAGGAAAAAACCTTTCCACTCAGTTATGCTGAATGCATAAACTGGCCCCAGGTCTAATGTTTTAAGTGGTTCTGAGTGAGTTATGCTATTTTGGAAGCTCAGCTTCAAGGAGAAGTTGCTGACTGGAAGGTGTTTGTATACACTCTGTCTCACCTTTATACTCACCTCTGTGCCAGGGCAACCCCTGCCACATTATCTACAACAGTGTGAGAGCCACTTTCCCATGGTATAACACACATCCCCCCCCATTGCTGGGGTGTATGTGCAGCAGAATGAGATGTAAGGGACGTAGATCTGGATCAGTACTGCTCTGTGTGTGTGTGTGTGTGTGTGTGTGTGTGTGAATTATTCCCTACTCAATAAGTAAAGTTTAAGTTGAAAACCAGTGCAACATAGAGTGAGTTGAGCTTTTTCCTTGATATGCTAGTTTGTTTTCTTACCAAAAATATTTTGTGTGGGGATGACAACATGATCTCCAGTTTGAAGCAACAGTTTAGTCCATTTTTATTGTTTGGATTTTACATAAGCATTAACAGGGGAAAGGCAAAGTAAAAATATGCTAAATACATTTATTGCCTTGAATCCTGCCATTCTCTTCCTATTGTTAGAGGTGGGAGAAAATGGTGATGATGAAATAAAAACAAGTCCACTACTGTTCTCCATTTATTCATCGGATTGCACCAATAACCATCCCAATAATAGGATTATCAAATTTGCGGACGATACTACATTAGTAGGACTTATTTCCGGGGATGATGAGTCTGCGTATCGGGATGAGGTATTACAGCTATCCCGCTGGTGCAAAGAAAATAATCTTCTATTTAATATCCGAAAAACCAAGGAGTTTATAGTGGACTATAGGAAAAAAAGAGCAGACATTCAGCCACTGTATATAGATGGAGTTTGTGTGGAACAGGTGGTTGAATGTAAGTTTCTTGGGACCATCATAACTAATGACCTGACTTGGAGTGCGAACACCACTGCTTTAATTAGGAAGGCACAACAACGGTTGTATTTTCTAAGGATTCTTAGAAAGCAACAATTGGCTGAGAGTTTGCTAATCACCTTCTATCGGAGTTCAATTGAGAGCATATTATCCTACTGTCTCTGTGTATGGTACACGAGCTGCACAGTGGCAGAGAAAAAGGCAATTCAAAGGGTGATCAAGACGGCCCAAAACATCATTGGCTGTTTACTCCCCTCTTTGGAAGAACTGTATAAAAATAGATGCAAGAGGAAGATATCTAATATATTGAAAGACTCCTCTCATCCGGGACATCAGCTCTTTGAACTATTACCATCGAGAAGGAGATTTAGGGTATTGAAAGCAAGGACGAGCAGATTCAGAAACAGTTTTTACCCAAGTGCAGTATTGAGTTTAAATGCGGGGTCATAAGTTTTTGTGGAATTTAAATTGCTGGGAGCAATGGGGTATTTATATTTGTATAAGTGATTGTTGTATGGTTGATTGTGCATATTTTAGTTTTGGTGTTGTCCAGTTTTACCTTGGGGAAGAGCACCTCATTTCGTTGCACCCAGTTGTGAGTGTAATGACAAATAAATTTCTTATGTCTTATGTCTTATACAACACCACTTTCTGCACTTCTCGTTAAAGAAACAAAACAAAGACTCCTCCACAAAATTGCAAAAAACCCCACCCCATTTTATTTTGTTTGTATTGATTTTTGAATTGGGTGTGGGAGCATGGGTAATGACTGTGGGCGCAATCCTAACCTAGAGTTAGACCGGCACAGTTAGGCCTGCGAAGTTTGGCTGGCACGAGGGCCACCATAACGCACATTTGGACCACTCTGTGTGCTGGCCGCTCTGACTCAGAGAATGGTCCAAACATACTTTACCATGCCCCTTGTGCCAGCCAAACTTTGCTGGCCTAACTCCAAGTTAGGATTGCACCCTGTGACTGCATCTATGCCACCTATATCACTTACCTAGTACACTTTTAAAGTTATTATAATTATAACATAAATTTTGAATAAAAGCACATGACACTGCTAGGCTAGTGCATGTCTATGCGCTGGCTTAGCTTATGCGGAGTAGCCATAAATATGCTTTACGGCATGTTTGTGACACTTGAGAGTGAGCACAAGGGACCTGTACCAGCTCGGAGGGGCGGGCGGTTAAGATTGGCCTGTGAATGATCATCTTACTTTTCAGACATCTTGCAATATAAAAGGTAAAGGTTTCCCCATGACCGAATGGTCTAGTCGTGACCGACTGTAGGGGGTGGTGCTCATCTCTGTTTCAAAGCCTGTAGAGCCGGGGTTTTGTCAGAGGACAAGCTTCCGTGGTCATGTGGCCAGCATGACTCTATGCTGTAGCGCACGGAACGCCGTTACCTTCCCACTGAAGTGGTCCCTATTTATCTACTCCCATATAGGTGCTTTCGAACTGCTAGGTTGGCAGGAGCTGGGACAAGCAGTGGGAGCTCACTCCATCGTGCAGTCTTGAACTCCCAACCTTCGGGTTTGAAAGCCCAGCAGCAGCGGTTTAACCTGCTGTGCCACCACGTCCCTTTCTTGCAATATATTCTTGCTTAAATTGAAAATTTTATTGCCTGTTTGTAATAAATCTCCCATATAGCCAAATAAATAAAAGACATGACTCAAAGAAAAGCCAATGTCTATTATATTTTGGAAAAAATGGTCTTGATTCATCTACGTGCAGAATAGGGCTGGGTCCAGGAGCAGTGGGGCTCAATGCAGGGAATTCCTGTGCCCCTCCCCCATTCACCAAGAAAAGCACTTATGGTGCCGTGCATGGCACATGGAAATATTTGGTGGTGACGTGATGACATCACCTCCAACTGCTTCCAGGAAGCCCATTTTGGGTGGTTTGGAGGCAGGGGCAGATGGGAGGGCCCAAGGTAAAGCTGCTCTTCTCTCCCCACTGATTTACAGTTAATAGAGATCCGGCTGCAGCAGTAGGCGATATGCTCACTGCACTGGTGCAGGGGCCCCCAAAGTGCGGGGCCCAATGTGATGACATCGGTCACATTGGCTTAAGGCCAGCCCTGGTGTAGAAAGGGATTGCCAACAAAACACTCAGCTTGTTTCTCTCTCTCTCTCTCAGTCCAGATCAGGATCTATAAAGAAGAGAGGGACGAGAGAATCGATACTTGTGTATGAAATGTCATCTTCCAGTTGTACAGAAAGACTAGACCACAGTGCATCAATGTGCATGCATCAAAGACCAGTGGTGCATGGAGTAGGAGTGGACCACGCTATTGCCAAACCTTAGAATAGTTGTATGGGGACCGCCTTCCAAATATGCATTTAATTTCAAAACTGACCATAACCGTTGCAACCTTTTGGAAAACTATACTCTTAATCATCTGACCCAAATTTTGAAATGAGAAATGACTATAGATATACCTCTGTTGACATGGAGATTCTTTCACAGTGAAATATTTGTTGGAAGGGAGATAGGGTAGGGAGAGGTAACCTCCCACCACCCAGGCTAGCTGCGATCCATGAAACACACACATGGAGCAGAGGCCTGTTAAGGTTTCATAAGAAATACATTACTTACAGTTCACCGTACATGCATCTTCTGATTAGGATCTAAAATGTAGGAACAGGAAACCTACAGCTGTTTCCTTTTTGTGAAAGTATGGTGAGGATGCAGGCAGTGTTGCCCCCAATACTGTGAGTTGGACTTATATCAGATTTCCAGATCTTTTTTGCACATTGAAGGTATAGTTTCATTCCCTGCCTTTTTTTCACATATTTCCACTATATAGTGTATGTATGCATGTAGGTGTTTTTTTTTTTTCCAGATATGTGAACGACAGAGTAGTTAAAAGGAGCAGAAGACTGACCAGTGCTGTCATTCAAATGATTTAGGAACAGGAACTCACTTTTGATTGGCGCTTGTCGGGAACCTGGAACCAGCCACGGAGCCCGTTAGGATCCGGAACGCCCGTTCTGGTCCGTTCCCCCTGAATGACATCACTGAGACTTACATGGCTAAAGGTGGGGGAGATGGCTTCTGCAAAGCATGTACTTTGCCCCTGACCTACAGCCCCTCCACAAGTACAGAAATAAAGGCTGTATCTTAGTTATACAATTCCCCTTATGTAGTTAATTAGGAAGAGGAGGCTTTCTGCAGACCTGCCAATAGCTCGTGTGTGTGTTTAACCTGCCTCTAGTGCCAATAGGTGCCCCCGCTAAGATGTAGCGTCGACGCAACGGGCACAATCTGCCTGTCAACGCCACCTAAAATCCCATAGGATTTCATGGGGCAAAATCTATAAAACCCTTTGGCTTTAAGCCTTGTGTGTTTTGTCGCCTGACTCAATAATTCTTGTGTCCGCTCCCCTGCTTTGTTGTTGGTCCATGGAACCTGAACCTGTGACTGCTGTGTCAAGTCACTTCCATTCCAACCTTCATTTGCAAACCACCAGCCTTAATTCAAGATGGCCCACTTAGTGCCACCAAAGCTGTTTCAGTCCCAGAACAGTTTGAAAACCAGCTTGAACCTGGTCTAGGCATGGGCCTACTCACTAGTCGCCCCAGCTAGGATAAGTGGAAGCAGCTAACCTGGCTGAACCTGCAAGGAGAAAGCTGGTTTAAATTAAAGGCACAGGAGCCCTAAAAAAATGAAAAGAGCATCCATACTGGACAGGTTGGGTTGCAACTGCACTGTATTGCATGACAAAACAAAGACAAAATGAGAGCGCATGTTCCCCCACCCTGTTATTTCTGCATAGTTTGCATCTGTCCAAGTCTAGTGGAATTGATTTAAATTTTCAGTGATAATAAAAAATACCCTTTTCAAGAAATCTGTCACATTCATCCCATCAATCATTTAGCCTCACACTATTAGATATTAAAATATAAGAACCACATGTGACTAACACAGACAATTAATCAAGGCAGAAAAATGAATTGATTAGATCTGCTTGAACATAATATTTTCATAAGGGACCACAGTATGCTGTATATTTTAGCCTCTTTCACCTAGTTTGCTTCCTTTTTGGTCTGCTTTAGGTAAGTGTGTTTCAACAGTGAAAGTGGTACTCCAATCCTAAACATGTATACTGGCAGTATCCACTGGTATCCTGGTATCTGCTTCCGGACACACACACACACACACACCCCTGCATATCTAAAACTGTGGATACTGGGGACACCTTTTTAAAGATAGTGGTTTTGCTGCAACAAGATAAAAAAAAGATTTGTTTAATGTTCCCCTAACTTTTTAATAGGCATCCCACTCTCCATGGTATCAGTGGATAACTAAAACCATGGATACTGAATCAGTGGATACTGGGGCACTCCTGTATTTTCTTGTGAACCTGCAGAAATATTGTGACATTACCAGCAGGATGCTACAGTATGTTTTGTGGAGCTGTCTCTCCGCAACTGCTGCGAGCCAAGCCAGATGTTACATGAAGTGCATAAATGGCCTCAGGTTTCTTCTTGCTGCATCTGGTGGCCCTGAGTTTGGAGACCCCTGCCTTAGCACAACTGCATGCGTGTGAGCTGGTTTATACAAGCAGCAGCAGCAAGTGGTTACTCCCCACTGTGAGAGGTTGTCAGCAACATCAAATGTTAAATTTTTCTTGGGCTGTAGTACTTAAATGTGCAGAAGAGAACCTGTATTTTTGAATGACCTGCTCACACATTGGGGAGAACATTGCAGAGGGATTGGACTGATTTCTAGAAGAAAAGTCCATAACAGGTTACAAGCCAAGATGGGTATGTGCAGTGGTGTCATTCAAATGATTTAGGAACAGGAACTCACTTTTGAGTTCAAATTCAAATGTTGGAAAAAAAACAAAACAAAAAGCCACGGAGCCCGTTAGGATCTGGAACGCCCGTTCTGGTCTGTTCCCCCTGAATGACATCACTGGGTATGTGCAACCTTCTGGTTTTAGGCTACCTCAGAATGCCAGGTGCAAGGGAGTGGCAACAGGATGCAGGCATCTTGTTGCCTATGTGTTCCCTGAGGCAGCTGGTGGGCCACTGTGAGATACAGGAAGCTGGACTAGATGGGCCTTCGGCCTGAGCCAGCAGGGCTCTTCTTACGTTCTTATACTATTTTTCTATAGGCAGAGAATTGTGTGTGTGTGCATTCAGATATGCAACCAGACCCCTTCCCACATATATCTGGAGCCTGAAATAGTTCAGGAAACCTAGACTGTTTTTTGATCTTTTTGTGAGAGATGTCATTTGATGACTAGCGTCCAACAGGTTGCCGGTTATTTTAGGTTTGTATATTTTCACTTATTGTATCGGTTGTCATCCAAAGCTTTGTGTATTTGATTAACATTTTACTTGTGTATTTCCACATCTGCTTTGGTGGATCCAGAGAGCGTTCTGTTGAGCTGGAGCCATCATCTGAAATGAAAGAGATGCAAATTCACGCTCACCTCCAGAATTGGCTTTCCTTTGTGACACTGGCTATCCATACGTGGCCCAGGGCCAGCTGCTCTCCTGGAGGCGCAAGTGAGCCTGCAAGAGCATAGCACTGGGGTTGAGCTCAACTATGGTGTCAGCCTCCAAATTGGCTGCACATTTTTCCCTGGCTGCGGAGAGAGAGGATTTGGCATTTCCAGAAGTGTCTTTATATCTGGAAACTGCTGAATAAGTACAAGATGAGAAAACAGCTGAAAACATCACCAAGGCAAAGACCATCTGAGAAAAAAAAAAGACTCGAAAGAGCTCGACAGATGCTCCACTGAGAATGGGAAGTTCCAGATACAACATAAACAATGGATACTTCACGGGCTGGTTGTTTGATGAGCCTATCAGATGAATGAGTTTTCAAAGAAACCATTAAAACGCTGTTAAACAGGTTTTGATTAATTGTTGGTCGGGAGCCAAGTGACTGCGACTCATATTTGTTGTTCTAAGACTCCATAGTAAACGTTGAGATTGGATTGCGCTGTTTTGAAAGAAGTCATTGGATGACTTCAGCAGTTGCCCTGTTACTCAGTCGTGTGTCTCATATAGTTCTGATGGCTCTTTCAACCCTTGGTATATTTTCTTAACAACATAATTGCTCAGGTTATGCAAAGTACACGTCTGGTTCCAGAATTGTCATCTCCCTGAAATGGTGGAGAATTACTTCTTTATTTCTTCATTTGAAAAGTTTAAATCCCGCCTTTGCCATGCCGAAGCAAATGCCCAAGGCAGCTTATATGGACAGGCTCATCTAAACCATTTTTCAACAGTTTTTTTTTTTTACAAATATACAGTATCCTCATGACATTCCATCTCCCATCCAAAAACAAGACCACAGATTCTCCTGCTTAGCTTCAGACAGTACCAGTAGCTCAACCAACAGTCCACACCTCCTATACATTAAGGATTAAGGATTCAAGACCAGCCTATCCATGGGGCCACCTGCAGTAGAAGCTGAATGCTGTAGATTAATAAGAACGTAAGAAGAGCCCCAATTGGTGGGTGGCACCTGCTTCTATCCACCTGCCTCCAGCACTCCTCCTCCTCCCACCATTCATGGGAGAGGAAGTGCGGAGGAGAGCATGCTGACATCGTAGCTCATCACCCTCTTCACCTTCATACTTCCTATTCCATTCCATTTCCCTCTTTCTCCTAGAACACGAGGAGGTGTGGCAGAGGTGGCTGGCACACCAGTGGGTAAGGGAGCCAGCATTTGGCAGGTTTCCTAAGGCACCAGGAGTTCTTGGACTGGTCCTGTAACAAACTCACCAGTAGTCATTTCAAGACAATGTCATAAAAAGAGGGGAAAAGAAAAGAAGTGGTGGTGGGGTTTGAAACTATAGTGAATAAAAAGAACCCACTACAGCCCAGTTCAGGCAGGGCAGGAGGTATGGACTGATTCTCCTGCTTAGCTTCAGGTAGCTCAAGCTGCAGAAGAATCTGTGGTCTTGTTTTTGGATGGGAGATGGAATGTCAGGCTGTGACTAGCTGCTGTACCCATTGTGGCAGGACGGAGGCGCTGATGAGCTGATTAGTCACTGCAAGTAAGAGTTGCAGGGGAGTGTGTGAGTAGGCCAGCTGGGAAAAGAATGGCTTTGCCTCAGGAGACGCACTATGCACCTGCAGCCACAGAACCATGCATTGGCTGGCGCGGCCATGGCAGGCAACTCTGTATGCCTCTTAGGAAGTGTCCATGTGCCACTAGTGGCAGACATGGTGCAGGCTGGCCACCCCTATTCTAAACTGTGGTTTAGAGTACCATAAATTCATGCATTTCCCCTTCCTTGTTTTTCACCGTTGTACATGCGGGAAGGAGATTGAAAGGTTGCAGTTCTGGCTTTGAATAAGTTGCCATTTCCCGTTATGTTGGAACTAGGGAAACTGTGATGTATTCTAAATGTTGTTAGTTTGAGCAAACCAGGATCACACTGTTGTTTCATATCCTGGCTTGTTTAAACTAATCACAGTTACAATAAATCAGTTTTCTGAGTTTGGATGTAACAAGAAATTGAGGTGTATTAAAAATGGAAAGTGGAAACTTTCAATAGTCTCAACTCAAGCACGGAGGGGGAGGAACTTGAGGAGCATCAAGGTTTGTTCATGGTAATCTAAACTGGTTTAACAAACGATCAGCTGAATCGGGCCTATGAATGATAATAGAAATCCAACTGTTGGAAGCTTGATCTCAAAATCTCCAGAGGAGTTGGGTACTGCTGTTCCTAAGGCCAAAGAGGGGCTGCTTCAGTATTGCATTACACTTCAGCCACAGGTTGGTTGTGACCCGTCTGAGGGCAGCATTAGAAGAATGGTGAAGTGTGCATTTCTTTTCACTCAGTTTCAAGAATAATGAGTCTGTTACTTAGTATGTGACTTGTGAGAGATTGATGATGACATTGGTAATTATTCATTTCCTTGCTTTTAAGTGCTCGGACCTTGTAAATGCATCATTGTCACTTAGCAACTGAGTGTGTTGATTTACAACTATATAGATTAAATGGAAATGGCTATTGCATGGGAGAAAAATACATAGGTACGCATTTGGATTTGTGAAAAACCTGGGCAGCACAAGATATTTGAGCATCTCCCTAGGAAGAAGATGATAAATTACTTCTGAAGAAGAAATATTTCTCCAACACATTAGGTTCGTTTCACTGAGCAGTTGGAATCTGCATGAGTGCGTTGAATTGACTTGCTCCGTGGACATCATACATGATTCACTGAACCGACATGGATCATGGCTTTTCAGTCTCTGATTCTACTATCTCCACAAACATTATTGTTCCCTCTTGGCAACAGCATCCCCCTCTATTGCTGCATACCAGGCCAACCCTTAATACTACCAAGGCTAGTTAATTCTGAAGAAAGAGTATTGCTGTAATGCAGTGGTGTTCAACCTTTTCTGTGCTGTGATCTCAATGAATGAATGAGAGCACAATCCTAACCTGGAGTTAGGCCAGCCCAGTTAGGCCAGCAATGTTTGGTTGGCACAAGGGCCACTGTAAAGCACGTTTGGACCACTCTCGGAGTCAGAGAGGCCAGCAAATAGATGGGCGCCATCCTCCCTGACTCCGAGAGTGGTCCAAATGCACTTTACAGTGGCCCTTGTGCTAAAGAAACTTTGCTGACCTAACTGTGCCGGCCTAACTCCAGATTAGGATTGTGCCCTGAATGAATGAATGAATGAAATACAAGACGGGGACCCACTGTCAGTCCTGCCCCCTCCCAGGACCTGCTGTGCCCCCATCACCACCCACCCCCTGTCCCCTCCTGCTCCATTTCCCCTACCTCTGGTGTCTTCACAACGACCCTGAATAAGTAGCAGCTTATTCAGAAGACAGCCAGGGACTGGCCAAGGAAGATCAGCCCCAGAGCCTACCAGCAGCCTAGAGACTAGAGAGCATGAAAGAGCACAAGTAACCTCAGGAGAAAAGAGGTGAATGCTCAGTGCTACTTAGCCTCCTTTCTTCTTGTGACTGAGGCTGGAACTGAAAGTGATTCCAATAGGGAATGGAAGGGAATATGAAGAAGTCATGATAAGAGTATTTTTTTCCCTGTAGGTTAAATGGATGCTTTGGCATTCATAAAATTGTATAATGTTGTTTTTAGGGTGTCCTGAGGAACAATTACAAAACTGATTGCTGGGAACGGGTAACTCTGGTTGGCCAACTGTTTGTGTTACAAGGGAGACGACCATTCCTGATTGCGGGTTCCAAGAGTGCTCGTTGAATCTGTTTTCTGTTGCTTTGCACTCACTGGGGTTATGCAAACATGTGTTTTTCCTCCCCTACCTGGTAGTGTTTTTTTTGAAAACACCCTGTGGTTTTGCAGGATAGAGGCCATGCACATGTGGTGCACTTGCTGAGGTTTTGAACATCTGTTTGGGTTGTGGCTGAAGCAGGCAGTGAAACCCATAGTGTAGTGTTGCTTCTGTTTACCTGCCAGCTTCTTCTAATTTTCTCAAGGAGCATTTTTTTTTTCTTATGAGAAACTCTCACATATGGAGTTTTCCCTTTGGTGGGAGTGTAGCCTTGTCTGCTCTACGAAGGTGGCATGCAGATCTGTTTCATTTGTGAAAAGCCTGCCACCAACTCTCTCTCTCTCTCTCTCTCTCTCTCTCTCTCTCTCTCTCTCTCTCTCTCTCTCTCCATCCTAGCTGAGCTCTGAGTATCTGATACAACCCCACTCAAAGACCTTCTTTGCTTAATATTACTCCGTTCTGCTGACTTGGCTTTCCCTGTTTTGTTCCTTTCTGCTGACACAATGTTCTCCCTTTCCTCCTCCTCCTCCTCCTCCTCCCGCTCTTTCCTCCATCCCTCCTCTGTAGTCGACACTCTCGTAATTTAATCTCCCAGTCAATGTCTTGCTTTAATCAAGTCTCTGTCATGCCAATTATATCACACTTCTTCCCCACCACATGTGCTTCTCATTCCGCTGCATTATTAATGCTCAGCTAGCATTTCTATGAAGTGCATTTTGGGACTAATCCCTCCTTGGCTGGGGCTGGGGATGAATAGCCAGGAACGCACCGTTCCTCCATGTTTCCTTGCGCATGTGGGGCTTCCTGTTAAGAGAGGTCCATAGCTGTTGAGAACCTGTGAGGATTCACGTGGATGGCAGCATGTGATTCATCTGCGCTAGTGTGTGCATTTTACCAGCTTGAAGATGGCACGGGACCATTGTGAGGTCCTACCTTTGGGTGGTTTTTACCTTTAGTGAGTGCTAGGAGAATGCAGCATCTTTCAAAAACACAAGCCAGGGAGCCCAAATCAGGCTGTGTTCCTCTTGGGAATCAATCAATCAATCAATCAATCAATCAATCAATCAATCAATCAAT
>JAJKFI010000058.1:4297229-4319599 GCA_029204185.1 Lerista edwardsae | reverse complement strand
CTCTCTCTCTCTCTCTCTCTCTCTCTCTCTCTCTCTCTCTCTCTCTCTCTCACACACACACACACACACACACACACACACACTCACACACGAAAAACTTGCCACCACCCCTGAGAATTACTCAAAGTCTGAAAAACTGCAATGTAAGATATTTGAGAAGAGCGAGCCTCCCCTTCCCACCAGCTAGGGAAAATGAGAGAAATTCACTTGGTTGAATGCAGCAGGCTGCAGAGAAAAGGGGAGATGGCTCACCAAAGCTGTAGTCCTATCCACTGTAGAGTAAGTTCCATTGACTATAATGGGACTTGAATAGGCATGCATCTAATTGGGCCCCAGGTGAATTTATTTAGCAGACAGTCTACAGTGAGAGCTGGGGGGCGGGGGGGGGAGAGAAGGGGAAGGCAACCCACCAAGTGAATAAGAGGGGCATAAGAAGGGGTTGTGACTTGGGGTATGTGGCACATTTGGGAAGGGAAGGGGGCCATTTGTCTCAGGGTTTGCTGGAAGTTTCTCACAGCAGTCTCTCCCATCTCCCTGCTTGTTGTCAGGTGTAAAGCAGGTGCCAGGTCTGAAGTGTCATCAGGCAACAAGCAGGTAAAGGCTGGAAGGTGGCTGTGTCCCAGATGTGAAAATGGCTGGAGGTATCCCCAGTACTAAGGTGTGGCACCCACCAGCTCACCTCTTGCCATTCAGGAAGGAGATGTTTGAGTTCTGCACCAAACAAGAGCTGGCCGGCCTGAGTAATGCCAAGGTCCATGTTGTGACACTGCCTTCCCCCCACCCCTGTGCCCCACTCAGACCTGATGGGGGGAGAGACCAGAGTTGTAGAGGGAACCTAGCAGATAGTGAGAGAGAGAGAAAAAAGGAGAGCACTACCCTGGTGGGAGGAGAAGCTGAAACAAATGACCTTAAGATGGGGCCACTGGTCCTGTGTGCACTTACCTAGAAGAGATTCTGATGGGGCTGAATGGGATTCCAATACCTGTGGATAAGAGAGCATAACACGGCACTGGGAAGCTGCAGTGCCTTGCCTCCCTGGCATGCCACATGGAACACAAACACAGGCACCCATGCACAAAATCTAAACAATTTTTTAGATTGTGAGCCCTTTTGGGACAGGGAGCCATTTAGCTTTATTATTACTATTTGCCTGTAAACCGCTTTGTGAACTTTGTGTTGAAAAGCGGTATATAAATACTAGTGATTGATTGATTGATTGATGCCCCTTTGAATGCACCTGCACCCCAATCCTCCCCTTGTGGCTTCTTCCTCATCTCACTGGCACTCACACTCATCTAACAAAGTGCTTTTCCCATTGCAGTTTTGGTGCCTCTCTTTAAACCAAGGGTGGCCCACCCACAACGCATCATGTGCTACTTTTGATGCAGAAAATCTTGAAGGTGCCACTCCACCGTAATGTTAGTGTCCCCTCTCATGGTCATCAGAAATAAAATAAAATTATGCAGTTACAAATTATTTCTGCATACATTAAACAAACTATTTGAATAAAAAAAGAGAAACATACTTCTAATGTAAATAACTTTCACTGTTTCTTACTCACAGAAAATTGCAAATAAAAAACAACAACATGATTCTGAAGGAGCCCCTCAACTGCACACAGCCAGCCACACTTTGCTGTCTTCTTCCCCCATTGCTGCAGCTGAGGAAGTGCATGCAGGGGGAGGGAAGCTGCTAAATCAGAGAGGCCCCCAATTGGGCTGTCCAGGCCCCAGGGAGGTAAACAGCACCCCAGCAGAACTTCAGTCTGTAAAAGTCAGGCAGGCCCAGAAGCAAGTTAGATGAAGCCCTCACCTACCTTACAAAGGGCCTCAATCAGTCAGTGACGAGAGGGCAGGGGGCTGCCTCACTTTAGTGCCTTCTCTCATGGCGTTTGGCAGAGGTCTGCCAATAGCTCAAGCCCCACTGACCCTCATCACAGGCCACTGGGGTTTTTAAAGGCTGTGGCTCTGCCTCTCCCTGGCTGGAGCTACTGTGTCAGCTGTGGCTCCTTCCCCACTCTCCCGGCCCCCCTCCCTCCCAAGCAGTCCCTCTCCCTGCTGGGGCTGCTGTCCTGCCACTCAGGGTGCTGCTCTTTGCCTGCTGGAGTGAAAGCCTCTCCTCTGCGGCCCTGAAGCTTGCCTTGGGCCACCGGCCCTGGTATGGCATGCAGCTGGGGAGGTTGAACATACCAATCACTGCCTGTAGTGTGCGATGGATTATTCCTCCATGAATATATCCAATCCCCCTTTAAAGGCACCTAGGCTTCCCCTCTCAACTTGTACATATTCTCACCCTTCTGCAGTCCCCTGGCTCCTGGATGCAGAGAGTGAGTGAGTGGGAGAGAGAGCGCAAAGTACTGAGCACACAGGGGGTGGCTGCTGCTGCTGCTGCTTTAATTTTTGGATCTGAAAAAGATCAGCACAGCTCAATGTGAGACTCTCGCTGTCCCCCCCCCCAAATGTCTCACCTGCATCCATTCCCGATTCCATTCCTGAGATTAATGAACGCCTCCTCTCCCCATTCACACACATTCCGCATTTTGGAGCTGAAAGTAGCCCAGCTGAAAAGCCTCCACAGCTACATGCTTACTTACTCCTCCTTGACTCCTGACTTCCAAAAGCAAAGAAGCACACGCTGTAGTGCTCCTCTCAGTAGTCTTTGGCTGGCCTCCGCATGTCCACATGCAAAGCAAGGATCCTTCGTACTTTAGTGCCCCTCCCACCTCTGCTCAGTAGTCTTTGGTTGTCTGCCTCACATGATCTCCTCGCTTCCACAAAGCAAAGCAGCATCGCTTTAGTGTCCCTCCCACCTCTGCTTGGCAGTCCTCGTATGTCTTCCTGATGAGCAACAAAAATAAACTTCCACTTTAAATGGCAGGCCAAACCAGGCGGGACACTGGGACAACCTCTGTAAACCGGGATAATCCTGGTCAAAACGGGACATCTGGTAAACCTACAAATCTGGAATTAGGCTGGCACAGTTAGGCCTGCAAAGTTTGGCCAGCACAAGGGTCACCATAAAGTATATTTGGACCACTCTGTGAGTCTGGGAGGATGGCTCACATCTGTGTGCTGGCCTCTCTGACTCTGAGAGTAGTCCAAACACACTTTACGGTGTCCCTTGTGCTGGCCAAACTGTGCAGACCTAAGTCCAGGCTAGGATTGTACTCTGAGCCTTTAGCACTGAGCAGCCAACCTTTCATATCACTATCTTCATGGTTCAAATATTCCCACGTTGTTCTTGCCTCTTTCTGTGCCTGTTTGTGATATATAATCCTTTCATTCGTTCGGTTGTAGTTTTGCCACTGAAACAGAAAACTGTGGCTGTATTTGTTTTTCAGCTTCTAGTGCTAGAAGCATGAAAGAGCTGGTTATTTTTTCTCCTAGCAGCGTGCTAGGGTCATGTTTGCTTTTCAAGTTCCAGTACACCCGCCATGCTAGCAATTTTCCCTGTGAGCACCACGTTGGAAAACATGGCCACCTCCATACCTTTAATAGTAGCAACATGGCCGCCTCCATGCATTGTGGTAAAAATGGCAGCCTCCATGCCATTGAGTTGCCTGACCGGGCACCATTTTGTCATTTGTTAATTAACTGAACTATAAGTATGCTACAGGCATGCTAGCAATGTCATTTCCAGCTTGAAAAGCAAACACAGTCTGTTTTTCCTGGCCTCATCATCCAGAAGGAAGAGTGATGCCTCTCTAAGAAACATACCAGTACTATCCAGTAGTGTCATCCGGCAACGAGCTACCGGAACGCTAGGCGGGACTTACCGCTTGATTGACAGGCTGTCCGTGACACGTTGCCGCCTGCCTGCCCGCCATGCAGGCTCCCTCTGGTTGGCGCGCCCCTCCGCTGCTTGCCTAGGCACCTGGCACACCCCCCAGGCAAGCGGGCACCCCCTCCGAAGCCAGGGGTGTCTGCGCGGCGGGCGGGCAGGCGGCAACACGTCATGGACGGGCAGCCAATCAGGCGGTAAGTCCCGCCTAGCGTTCCGGCAACTCGTTGCCGGATGACACCGCTGGTACTATCTCACTTTAACCCTGTAACTCCTCAGTATGCAAAGCATTTTTTATTTTTTTAAAATCACCAGTTGGGTTTTATTTATCAAGTTACAGATCTCTGAAAACCTTTGGAGTTCAAGGTGTAACCCAAAATGGCCATCTTTATAGATAGTCTTGTTTTGGCTAAAATCCTATCAGAATAGGAAGGGGAACTTTAGAAATAGAGGAATAAACAAACAAATGCAGCATAAAACACGATTAGACACAATCTATGTGTTGGGCTTCCCTGTGGGCTCCCGACTTACCTGGTCAATCCTGCCCGGGTCTGGGGATCGGGCTGGGGGCTACCTGCCCTCCCGGCTGTCCGAGCACCGCTGCCATCATCGTGGAGCGCCTCAAGGCCCTCGGTGCCGCACACCAGCTGGCCTGCTCTCCCTGCAGTGCACGGAGGAACCCCTCCCGCCTCCAGGCAAGACACAGGGGGCGGGGCCAACCCAACCCATCCTGATGCTTGAGCCTTGTCGGGCTCAAACCCCCCTCAGAGGCTTGACGATCCTGAGGCAGAGGCAGAGCACGGAGGGGCGGTGCCCAGAAAGGGGGCGGAGGCAAGCCCTATAAGGCTCAGGCAGGCCAGTGATGAGGGGCAGACTGGACTAGGATGCTGGCTGCTGGAAGCTCTTGGCTGGCCGGCTGTCTGATACCCGGGTGGAGGGTCGGGCCAGGGTGGAGCAACCCCCTACCTCTGAAGCTGACTGTGAGTCTCTGAGGCCCAACCTGACACGAGAGGAGCACCTCAACCTCCTGCGCAGTGGCCGTCAACCCGAGGTCCTTCCAAGGTGGCGGGCACAACAGGCCTGCCCCGGACACCATGTAAGTATGTATAAACTAGAGATTACAATGGTTCACTCATAGGCTTGTCGCATGGCTACAAGCTAGTGTTCTGGGCTTGAATGCTGGAAGTCAGGAGTTGGGGGCCCTGCCCTACCATGTGTCAAAGCAGCACCGTGTGTTGTAGGGGAACGTATCTGAAGTATTTCCCTCTTTGCAATGCTTACAGAAGTCAACTTACTGCACCATTCTATAATTTACTCAGAAGTATGTCCACTGCGTTCAGTTAGACTCACTCCCAGGATTGCAACCTAGGCCAATGAAGGCACAAGCCAAAGAGCGACTTCAGCCAGTGCAGCCCCCCTGTGTAACCTCCTGAGTGTCACAAATGTGCCATAAGGCATGTTTGTGCCCACTTGGGAGTCGGCTGGGCAAGCGGGAAGACAGAGCTGGATCCAGCCCCTGCACCAGCCAGACAGGGTATGTTTATGCTGGCTGAGGCAAGCCAGGGCAGGGGATGGGATAGGGTGGCAGGAAGGAGGGAGGGAGGGCAGAGGTAGAGAGTGGCGTTTTGGGGAAAGGGAGTGTGGGATGGAGGTGGATCAAGCCTGGAAGGGGATAGGATCAACAGCAGCAGATCAACAGCTGCAAGGCCCAAATCCTAACCCCCTTTGGGCCTTGCAGCTTTACACAGGCTGTAACCTGACTCAGATCTCAGTAGCCCCATACGGCAGGCTGGGGCTTGGCATGAGGTGAGAGGAAAATATCCCCTAGTCCCGAGGTGACCTCCAGCCTGCACCTAACCTGTGCTGGATATAGTGCAGGCCACTGTGGCCAGGTTGTACCAGTTCAGGTTAGGATTGGGTTGTCATATAAATTGAGTTAGACACCTTCTTCCACAATGCACGGATACTGATCCTGGCTGATGTTAATAGATCTGCCACAAGTTCCCAGTCATCATGCCTAGGCCTCCTGGTTTTTATTATGAGTTCGGCTCCCCAGCAATAGAAGCCAAGTCCTATTCCACTCAATAGATGAGGAAGCCATGTCTTCTGAGTTTGGGAGGCAAGGCCTAGGTTCATATGATAGTGTAACTTTTCCAGAACATTTGCTATTTCTCATTGTTAGTAGTTATAGACTCTGTAGACTCTATACTATAGAGCTACACTGGTAGGAATGGCAATAACCGGACTATTTTTTCTTATAACCATATACCCAGGGCACAATCCTAACCTGGAGTTAGGCCGGCACAGTGAGGCCAGCAAAGTTTGGCTGGCACAAGGGACATCATAAAGTATATTTGGACCACTCTCGGAGTCAGAGAGGCCAGCACACAGACGTGCACCATCCTCCCTGACTCTGAGAGTGGTCCAAACACACTTTACTGTGGCCCTTGTGCAGGCCAAACTTTGCTGGCCTCACTGTGCCAGCCTAACTCCAGGTTAGGATTGCACTCTGAGTGATATTTCGAGGACAAGGGGAGGGATGCCCATTAGAAGCTATTCTCTTTCTCATCCTTTCACTGTTTATCCTCCTCTGCCACAGTAGGAGAATCTGTGGGGTGAGTACCTTCCACCCCCCAAAATCAGAATGCATTTAGCTGCGGTGGTTGAGCCCCTTTAATCTACCCAACACTATGGAGTAGAAAGGTACCATTTCCTAAATGGTACCTGCAGAATCTTTGCAGTGTCCCTCAGGCTTCCACCTTTGATGTGCTCAGTTATACTTTGTTAGCAGATCCATCCAGGAGCCTATTTGTACTGGAGACTTCAGCGCTGAACAAGGAATAATTCAGAATGGTTCCAGGGGTCTGAAACAAAATCAGCCTACCAAATGATGGTATTGGATTAAGGCTGCAGCTGGCTTAGTTCAGACATTTGGCAAATTCCCACCTTCTGGCTAGCAGCATGGTCTGAGTGATTAGCATTGCATGAAGGTCCAAACCATATTTTGGAAGTCAGCAGAGATGTGATTTTTTCTTCTTCACAATATGCTGCATTTAGTGCACATACACTCTTTATTGCTTGCATCTAATGTTGCTTTCACATTCGACTTTCACAGAATTCTGGAAGAGGTCTTTGACACATTTCATCTGAATTATTCACAGATCCCAGACAATGTTAAGGCAGGGTGGAATTGATAAACAGTTTTCCTAGATGTCTCAAACACAGATTGTGGGGCTTTTATGGATGATGCTCTTCCAACTAGCCCCTGTACCACATGATTAAGGAGTATGCCTATCCGACCCTCTCCCATTGCCTCAAGGCACCACTTGATTGGGGTAATGGCGACTGCTCCACACAGTTCTGATACTACTTTAAGGGCCCAATCCTATGCAACTTTCCAGTACCAATGCAGCTGCAATGCAGCAACAAGGGAACAAATGTTCCCTTACTTTAAGGGGACCTCCATGGCTATCCCCCCCCCCACCGAATGCAACACACACCCCATTGGGATGGCTACATCAGGGCTGGAAAATTGGACAGGATTTGGCCCTTAGGCTGCAATCTCAAACACACTTATCTGGGGATAAACTCTATGGAAGTGTTTATTTTCAATGAGTAAGACAGGATTAGAACTGGGCAGCACAATCCTAAACTGCCCAGCTCCCACAGTTCCAGCAGCACCAAAATGGCAACCCTAGATCTAATCCTGTGGGCACCAAGGCTACTGTCAGGGTCTCCTTGGGGTAAAAAAGCACTTACTCGCTTACTTGATTAAAAACATAAAGGAAAGATATCAGGGACAGGTGATACCAGCAAATAGTCAGGAAGGACATTTTGCTGGGAGGAATAGGAACAGTTTCTCTTTCTTTGTGAAACAGAAGACCATGACCACTTAAAAGAAGCTTTTTGATGCCACTAGCAGGAGTTTCACTTAAGTTGCATGGAGGTCAGGAGCAGGTGCTTCGACTCCCTTCCTCCTCCAATGTCACATCTGAAAAGTGTCTGTGCCTGTTCCATTTTCACAGGGAAGGAGTTCCAAGGCAGGGATGTGCTCCAGTTACTGAACCCGAGTCACAAGTTGAGTCAAGTCAACAACCCTGTGACTTGACTCGCAGGTCATAATGTGCACCATCGAAACTCAACTCAAGGAAAATTTTCAAGTCATTTTGACTCAAGTGCTGAGCCATTTTGAGAAACGTGTCAAGTCCTTGAGCAAAACCCCCACCCCAAAACCTTAAGCCTTCTTCCTCCCCTCAACCCCCCAGCCCTGCCTCCTGGGACCACCTAATGCCACCACGTTTGTTGCGCCGTCTGTCTGAAGGATGGCTTCCAGATTGCCCACAAGGTCTTATGGGGTGACGTGGAAGTGACGGAAAAAAGTAAGTAAGCAAGCAAGCAAACAAGCAAGCAAGCAAGCAAGCAAGCAAGCAAGCAAGCAAGCATACATACACTGTACTGGTCCATGACCGTAATAAACTAAATCAATCAATCATACATACACTAAAAAAACCACAAGTCAAATCTGAGTCATGGCTCTTTTCCGAATTACTGACTCTAAGACTCAAGTCAGTTTCGAATCAGTGACATCTGTGACTTGAGTTAACATGAGTAACAAAAACCCCGTGGGCCCATATTCAGTTACTTTACAAGGTCTATACCCTGCTTGGCATAAGATTTAACTTAGAACACTAATATAGTTCCAAAACTTTTAAAGGCCCTCAAGGCTGCTGCCAAGGGGTGTGGCCGTAATGGTGATTGGGCAGCAATGCCCTCCCAAGTAGCAGCTTGTTTAACCCTTGATGCACCTACCCTAATCTGCCTTATCAGTTTTGTGAATCGCCAAACATCAGGTCATTACTCACTGGTGGGTCCCAGACTCTTAATTTGAGAACCACAGATACATCCAATTAAAATTAAAATCGAGGGCATGAGAAAGCGATTTCAAATGGAGAAGGCACCAGTCTGCTCCTGAAGTCTATAAGAAAGGGAGCCAGTCCAATATCCCTCAAGAAAGAGGAGGGGCACATTCACAGAGAATGCCATCTCTGGTTGAGGCCTGTAAGATGTCTGTGAGTGGCAGCTGGAGGGAAGGGTGGCTCATGATGGTTTTAAAGATTGGACAGGCTCATATGGGAGCAGGCAGGCCTTAAGATAACCGAGACCTCCTGAAATGGGGCTTCAGTAAAACTGGGAAGTCCTGTCCTTTGATCGCACACGGCACTCACAAGAACGATGGATGCCTTTGGATGGGAAAGGACGGCATTTTTCCAGCAACAACACACTGGGAAAATGTGATATTCCTGAAGAGCAGGATTTCTTTCAAGGAGGAGGACATCTGGGTGCTGCACGACCAAGGAACACCTGCACATTTCTTCTGTCGTTGGAATGTCTCCTTGAGATGGAAAATACCATTTAATTTGTGCAAATGGCTTCAGATGCTCTTTCTTCGAATGTGCCCACACAGTAGGTGGACTCTATCCCACGTTGAGAAAGCCTTCAAAGTAGCAAAATAGCACTGAAGGGGGAAGAAAAATCGTCGAGGAACACAACCCCTAATGTCATTCATATCTGTCTCACTCTGGCTGTGTCAGTGCAATTTTGATCCAAAGCACTGCATTAAAAAAAGATTACCCTTCGCTGACCTCCTGCTCTTCCTTTTCCACCCAAGAGAAAAAGAGGCAAGTGAGCCAGCAGGCTGCCGTTCAAATATAAACAGACATGCTTTGAAGGCCTTGTGGTATGCTTTATAGGCGTTCCTTCTGCATGAATTAGAATTCAGAGTAATGCGTCTGAGCGACTTTGCGGCATGAGGATACGTGGAAGCCTAACTGAAGAAAGCACCAGCTTTGGAGCGCGCATGGAGACGTGTGAGGGGCTGCACTCATGATGCTCAGATTGAAGTAAAGCAATGACGGCCAAGAAACACACGGGTGTTCATTGGGAGCCGTTGGAGAGTCAGATCGGCAGAAGTCCACTTTTGTGCTTCAGATCCACTTCAGGGTTTTGAAATAGCTCCAACCAATGAGGCGCACTTGATTGTAGAGCAGTGGTTACCAAACTATGGGTTGGGACCCACTAGTGGGTCGTTAGCCAATTTCAGGTGGGTTGCAATTTCAGGTATTGAAAATAGGGGAAGGTGGGATGCTGGAAAGGGGGAGGGCTGTGTGGTAGTTTTGCTTGTATCAAGGTTGCAAATAGGCTTTTTTTCTTTCCGATTCATTTGCTATTGGAAAATGAATGAAAAATAACCCAACTTATTGCTGCATTCTCCAGAAAGCAACAGGCACTGGCATCACAATCATGGCACTTCTGGCCATGACATCACTTCTGGTGGGTTCTGGAGGGATTGTCGTTCTAAAAAGTGTGTCCCGGTGCTCAAACGTTTGAGAACCACTGATGCAGACCCTAACAGGCTGAAGCATGTCATAAATCACAAAGAGAGACATGGTTGCTTTGTCCTTAAAACTCACCTATGAATAGGTGAATGAAATCCATTGAAAACTGCAGCGTTTGAGAGTTTATATTGTTCTGATTTGTGATTGGTCATTCTTGCAAATAATCACTCAATGAGACAACATTCAAATGACTTAGGGAGCGAGATGACAGCAGGAGGTCCTTGAATGGATCGCCTGCTCTTTTTTAACCATTTTGAACAGGAGCCACAAGGATCCCTAAATGCAACTGAGATCGTTGCATTGGGAGAGGGTGTAACACATGAATTTGCCTGTCCTGTAAGAGCCTTCAGGAAGACCATCTTGGGAGTTCCACCTCTTTCTGAAGTACGGTTGGTGGTAACCTGTTTCCACCCTGTGGTCCATAAAGACACATTTTCCTCCACAGTCCTTTGTAAATCTGTGATGTTGCTGTTTTTGTATGTAATGTTGATCTCATACTCATGGTTTGGTTTTTTTGGATTTTCCTTTATTGTTTGTAATTGATTGGCTTGTTTTAATCGATATGCCGTGAGTTGCCCTCAATCTTGAGAGAAGGGCGGGATATACGTATATTTTAAATAAATAAATAAATAACCTTTCCCCATAGGCCAGTGATTTTCAAACGTTTTAACACCAAGACCCATTTTTCAGAATGACAATCTGTCCGGTACCCATTGGAAATGATATCATGGCCAGAAGTGTCATCATTTTGATACCAGAACCTGCTGTTTTCCTGAGAATGCAGCAATAAGTTGGGTTATTTCTCAGCCATTTTCCAATAGCAAAGTAAATCAAAAGGAAAAAAAAAAAGCCTATTTACAACCTTGACACAGGCAAAGCAACCACACAGCCCTCCCCCTTTCCCGCATCCCATCTTCCCATGTTTTCAATATGGCTGCTTTAAGTGCTTTGTGACCCGCCTGAAATTGGCTCGTGACCCACTGGTGGGACCTGACTCACAGTTTGGGAACCACTGCCCTAGGCTGTTTTCCCAATTAAAATTGCCCCTTTGTATTTGCTCTTCAGGGATGTATAGGTAACTGGCAGGGGGTATTTTAACTGGGAAATGATGTGGTAGTGTAGAGTTAATCGCCACTGACCCACAGAGTGTCACAATACACATCAAATCTGGGGAGCCCTAAGACTGATGTGAAGCTCCTTGAAAATTATGCGAGATCCAACCACAGCTCTTTTGCTGCCTGGTCTAGTTTGGCCCAAACATACATGTGTGGACAATGAATACCTTCCACTTCACTCGAGAAATACAAAGCTTCTATGATTGGTTTGGACTACAGTCTTGAGAAAGTCAGGAACAAAGCAAGCAATAAGGGAAAGAAAAAAAGATAGTATATGTGGTAGGTAGGAAGTAATTCAGATGACAAGAAAATTATGTTTGCTTAAAAGCTGCAAGCACATTAAAAGATTCCAGCCTGCAAGTATGTAGAAATCCACAGCACTGTATAGGTTTTATAAATTAACCTCATTTGGAGATTTGCCATGCAGAACACGTCCAAAAGCACTTGATGCTGCCTTTGAGACATTAATTTTCTTGCGTTGGCTATTGATGGTGCCGCCCAGCCCTTGTTCCAGGGCATCAACTTGCTCTTCCAACCATGCCATGTCATTGAGGGGGCAATCCTAATTCACTTTCCAGCCCCAGGGTAAGGGTAATGCAGCTCTGAGGTAAGGGAACAAACATTCCTTTACCCATTGCCTATGTTCATTCCCCATTGCCTATGTAGAGCTCCATACAGTAGATTCCCTTGCTGTTGATCTACATTGGCTGTCCCGTATATGGAAGATGGTGTTTGGGCAAGAGCTAGATGCATACAGTATCGGGCAGGGGATGGATTGCACCCAGAGTCCACAAAGGGAGAAGCCTGCTGGTTGTTTGGCAGTAATTCATCGCCTATTATACTCTGTCGGAATGTTTGCTGCTACGCTCAGTGAATAAGACCGAGAATTACATAGTTGGCTCCTCTTGTGTAGAACTTTTATAGACGATGTTTATTTTTAGTGTTTCATTTTGGTACGTGTTGGATATTTGGCAAAAGCTGCAAAGCTGTAAATAATTTTTTTTTTTTGAAAGGCAAGGGCATTTGGCAGATGCAGCTGTCAAGAAAGAGCAGGCCTCGATCAATTTGCGTCACAACTCTGGGGACTACATTTCAATGCAATTCCCCCTGAATGGAGAAATCTGACAACCCTGAAAGGAAAGAAAGCGAAGATCTGTAGCTGATTTCCATGAATTGGAACAGTAACAGTAGACCTGGGCTCTGGAGACTTTTACGGCTGTCACCACTTTCCTACTGCCCCTTTTTGCCCCTGCCCCTTTCCGCCCTCCTGTATTGTCATCCATCCCCACCCCGTTTCACCCCTTTGGGGCCTCCCAGAGGCCTTGCCTGAGGAGATTGGTGGGCTAGAGTGTCCACAGATTGGTGGGCTAGAGTGTCCACAGATTAGTGGGCTAGAGTGTCCACAGATGGATGGGCTGGAGTGCTAGGCACCCCTCTCCTCCACACTTCCTCTTTCCAATCCATGGACCAGGAATAGCAAAGGCTGGTGCATCACCAATTTGGGGAAGACCATGCCTCATGCAACAGGGACTCTTGGGCCAACTATGACAGTTAGAGTGGGAAGAGTGTACTGAAGAACTATCACCGCAAACAAAACGGTGAAATTATATAAACATCTTCTGTTCAGGACCCAGAACATACAAATGAAATTGAGATTATGTCTTGAGGCTTTGTATACGCCTGTCTGAAGGGAATTGTGTACACATTGAATGACAAGACCACACAGATTTTGGATGCTCTTGGGTTGGAGCTCTATGATCTGTCAATGCTCTGTATAGACTCTAAGGGGAAGCAAATCAATACATTTCATTCCACGGTCCAAAACGGGATGTTACCTTTAATATTCAACGCGGATTTTCACAATCCTGGTCAGACTCGTTTGATACCGGACCAATGTGTAATTAAATTACTCAGTGAAGGGTGATGTGGTGCTGACATTTTATCTCAGCCACACCTTTTTATGATCACTTTCTTCCTAATATTAAGTTTCAATAAAGGATATTGACAATAGCAGAGGGATTTCATTCCATGTGGCAAAGCCAACTGAATTATGTTCTCTAGAAATATTCCTCTTATCATTGCCTCTGCCTGAGATCTTCTGGGAGCATCACTCAAGATGGAGCTATAACTTCATCTTACACTGAAAGTAGTGTCGGCAGCAGAAAAAGTCTTAAAAAACTTTTATTTTCATTCAGTGATGCAGTGATAAGCTTGGAAATGCAAAAGCTCACCATGACATTCACCATAGCCATGCACCACTAAAATTATACAACAAACCTTTAAATAGCTTCATTAGAGCTTTCTTCATTTGCTATTTATTCTTGCGTACTCCCACATGGCCAGTTGTTCTCCTTACCTCATGTCGAGGCCTGGCAGCCTCAGTGGGTCTACTTGGCAACTCAGCTACTCGAATAGACCCATGTAGGGCTTTCAGGTGTGGGGGAATAGCATCCGACAGCAGCCAACTTCTCCATCCACACCCCCTCCTGTACCTGAACTGCCCTCCTCCTTACCCTCCCCTCACCCCAGAATGCCTTCCCACTGCTCAGCTTACTTATTACTTACAACTTACTGCAGGTGGCTGGTTGGAGTGGTCCTCCGACTGTCACAGAAGCCGGCACCCGCATGCACTGGCTTCCCTGCCAGAGCGCCTGTCCCTCTAGATGCTGCCATGTGCCTTATGATGGCCATCTACTGAGCAGTACATGGGAGACTGGAGCTGGGCTAAGATAGGATCAGGCTGCCATTTTTCATTTGAAGATCTACCTCATTTAGTCTCAAACTCTTGGAGTGGGCTGCAGTAGTAAACAACAGATGTATAACATCTGAAAAATGGAACACAAAAAGATCCCAGATCAATACAAAAGGTATATTAGAATGCTAGCCTAGGCAGGCTTACTCAGAAGGAAGCCCTACTGTGTCAGTAGAACTTACTCTCTGGTAAGTATGTATAGGATTGTGGCTTTAGTGCAACATGAGTGGCATACACTCTCTCAGCAGCTCCTGGGAAAGATGAGGCCCTAGACATTGACATATTCCCTAGGTTAGTGCTTCCCAAATTATGGGTTGGGACCCACCAGTGGGTCATGAGCCAATTTTAGGTGAGTGACAAAGCACCTAAAGCAGCCATCATTAAAAAATATGGGAAGATGGAATGCTGGGAAGGGGGAGGAATGTGTGGTTCTTATGCTTGTGTCAAGGTTGTAAATAGGCCTTTTTCTTTCTGATTCACTTCGCTATTGGAAAATGGCTGAAAAATAACCCAAGTTATTGCTGCATTCTCAGAAAAGCAGCAGGTTCTGGTGTCACAATGACGGCACTTCTGGACATGACATCACTTGTAGTGGGTCCCAGACAGACTTTCTAGGAAGTGGGTCCCAGAACTAAAAAGTTTGAGAACCTCTGTGGATATCGAAGCATGCCAGTAGACTTATTTTTCTTTCTGACTGAGGGCACAATCCTACCCAGTGCCAGATTGGCAAGACTGGCTGGCCAGCGCCATGTCCAACACTGCATGGGGGGAGGCTGGAGCCTCCCGTGGCAAGGAAGTATGTCCTCCCTTACCATAGGGGAGACTCTAGTCTCCTCTATGAGCTCCTCAGATCTGCGTCCGCTAAATAACAGGTGCAGATCCTATGAGACCGTGCTGCCCAAATCGGGGCTGTGCAGCCTCCCGAACGGGCTTAGGATGCAGCCGTATGGCCACTTCCCAAGCCAGCCCACGTCCTGCCGTCCCCCTACCAACATTCTCCCTTGCCCAATCCTCGTGCCACCCCGTCATGGCGCCTCCCTTGCGCCAGCCAGCTTCGGCCGACGCTAGGGAGGTGCTGCACGGGCGCAACAGGACCGACACTGCCTGCAGCGCCAGTCCCGTTGCCTTAGCGCCAATGCAGGGGTGCTGATCGTCACCCCTGCATCAGCACTAAATGCGCAGTGTCACGCAACCCCATTGTGCCGACGCTGTGCAGTCCGCAGGATTGCGCTGTGAGAAATAACTCAACGTATTGCTGCATTCTTAGAAAGGAGGCTCTAGCATCACAATGATGGCACTTCTGGCCATGACATCACTTCTAGTGATCCTGGGAAGATTATTATAAAAAGTGGGTTCCTGTGCTAAAAAGTTTGAGAAGCATTGCCCTAGGCAAATTTCTCAGCCTCATGTTGAACCTTATGCTCCTTTTCAGCTAAGATTCATTGAAAAGGGCAGCACCTGCGCACATATTTCTACTGGCAGACAAGCCTTGGATCCCCTCTGTTCACCTTTGACTACAGTCCTGAATATTTTGGATTCCCTCCTTCCTCCATGCTGGCTCTCAGGTCACCATACATGGGGCTCTCTGGTGGTCTCCCGTTCAGGTACCGCTCCAACTCCAACTGCTCAACTTCAGCAAGGTGGCTGTCCCATGTGCCTTTGGACCTATGGGAACATCTATGATGTCATACCTCTGCTGCTTAGCATTGTATTAGGCTTAAAGCTGAACATGAGGAATAGGCCAAGTTGTACACGCTTTCCTGCTCCATCCCCACCACTTCAAACAACATCAGCTGCTGCTACCACAATAGTTCCATAACCCAGGAGCAGGTACGACCTTCCTGTTGTTGAGTCTCTGAACAGTGATCTGCCGGGAGGAGTAGACAGGATCAAGGCACAGTTCTGTGTGGCCAGCAGTCTTGGTAAGGCTGTGTGCCTAGACGGACGTACCTTGAGATTTAGTTCTGCTCTTTTTGAAGCTGCCAAGTGCTCTCTCGGTTATTGTTCTGGGCAGCACATGTCATTGGCAAGGGGAGTTTATTGCAATTAGAATTTCAAGATCAGACATAAAGGTCATTTTCCACTTCAACAAAAAGCTCAAAGGGAAAAAGCGGAGGGGGGAAGGCGAGGTGGAGAGAAGTGGAAGCAGCGTTAATATTTTGAAAGGGAAAATATGTTTAGAATGTTTTGTTGGGGAGTGGGGAGAGGAAAGAGAAAGCCCGCTGCCAGAAAAATCCTTCCACCCTGCTGCTGGCTTGTCTCAGAAGCTTCTATTCCAAAATGTCTGCAACTGAATGAATCACACTATGCTCTTGGGAACTCTTGCAATCACAGTGGTTACTCTATACAGGGCATCAGGCATCACCTGTCGAGGAAGGGAGTGGAAAACGTTGCAGTTGTGAAAGCTCACCTCATTATACCACTGCATACAATTAGCCATGTGTAGGCCTTTAATAGCTCCCTGAAGAATGTGCATGCATGAGAGAGACAAACCCAAGTCCCTGTGTACAATTTGCTGCATTACTTGCTGTTGACAGTGAGGCTGTTATGGAGATTGACACACTAAGAACTTTTCAGAGGTTATGGCCAACAAGATTGGTTTCTGGAAGGAAACTCAAATGGTGACGAGCATCTTTTTTTATTTTTAACTAGCTTGTCCTTACCCAGCGTTGCCTGGGTATTTATTTATCCCAAGCTAATAGAAGCTTGGAAAAGGAAAAGGAATGAATTCTATCTATAGTGTAGAATCGAAGTAGTTTGATGTACAGGAAATTAAAAGTATAAGTACAGTATAAAAATTATAAGGTAAAATCTTTTACAAATTCACTATAATATTAATTTAACTCAAAACTTGATTATAAACAACATTTTTAGTTTCACCTCCAGGAGCAAGAAGAAATAAATTCTTGGGCAAACCCACCCTTGAGCAAGCAACATAAAGTTGTCCGTGGGAGAAACATGGCAATCTCAAATCCACTCCGCAGTACTTAATAGACTGCCCCTGTGACTTGTCGATTGTGATTGAGAATGCAAGTCTCACTGGAAATTGAAATCTCTTGAAGTTAAAAGGGAGATCCGTCGGAATGAGTCGTATCCGTGGGATAAAAACTGTTCCGCCCTCTCCCTTTCTTGTTAAGATAGTTGCTTCAATTACATTACCCAGCATCTTCTTGACACATAGCCCTGTGCCATTGCAAAGTTTTGGCGGGTCGAGGTCCCGTAGCAAAATAATTGGAGATCCCACTTTAAGTAAAAGACTATGTGGTGGCAATCCAGCCGGAGCAAGTAAGTTTAGGAAGCCTGATGGGAAATTGATTACCTCATAGGCATCTACTACGGTATCGATAGACTTGTATTCAGTGAGTACGCCTGGTAACATGGCAAGTATTTGATTGGACTCCAAGACCGGGGCATAACGATTTCTAAAAATTTCTAGAAGGTTCTACAGAGTTCTATTCATTCTATTTGACTACACTTGGGCTTAAATGTCATCGGGACTGTCACCAATCAGCTTAGCGACCCCGAAAACCATAGATTTGACACTAATGTCGGTCATTTTGGACATTTTATTTTTCACCCCTTCTCACCCCCCCTTGCCGATGGGGGCTGAACTTGGTCTTAAATGGCATTGGGAGTGTCACCATCTCAGCGACCCCGAAAACTATGGATTCGACACTAATGTCGGCTGTTTTTGATCATTTTTACATGTCACCCCCTTCACACCCCCACCCCTAGGGGTGCTAGGGGTGCCTTACCCCCGCAGTATTTCTTTCCAGAGTGTGGCATATGTGTACCAAGTTTGGTGTCAATCGCTCCAGGCATTCCAGGGTTATGCTGGAACATACATACATATGCACATACACGCACATGTTCATTTTTATATATATAGATGGCTGAACAAAAAATTCTCATATATACAGTGTGCGCGCATGTGTGTGTGTGTGTGTGTGTGTGTGTGTGTGTGTAAATATAAATTAGCAGACTTTTGAACTCATATTAGTTCATACACACACACACACACATTCATTATACAAACATATCTGCACACACACGTGCACACATACATATACACATACAGATACAGTTAACCCGCATCTTATGTGGATTTTATTAATTGAACTACACATACTCACAGTGCAATCCTATAGATCGTGCAGCGTTGGCGCAACAGCGTTGCAACACTAGGCGCTTACCGCTGATGCGGGGGCGCTGATCTGCAGCCCCATGCCAGCACTCAAACAATGGCCCTGCTGCACCCGTTCTGAGCCTCTCTTGTGCCGACCAAAGCTCTCTTGTGCCGAGGGAGGCTCCGTGCCGAGGTGGCATGGGGATTGGAGGGAGGGAGGGAGGCGGGGGCAGGACTCTTTAGTGGGCGCAGATCCGAGGAGCACATAGGAAAGGCTGGGGCCTCCCCTATGGTAAGGGAGGGCACGCTCCCTTGCCGTGGGGAGGCTCCAGCCTCACCTATACTGCGCTAGGATATGCATTGGCTGGCCAGCCTTGCCATTCCAGTGCAGTATAGGATTGCGCCCTCAGTAAACAAAACAAGTACATAAAAACAGAATAAATGGCCCATCTATATGAAACAGTACAGAATGTAATGTTAATGTAATGCACAACCAGAGTGCTTCCGGTCGCATCCAGAGGTCTAATTCAAATAGGGCAGGTGATTCTGCCCGCCATTCCACTTGCTTAATACCAGCCCTGAAGCGAATGTGATATTGGAGAATGAAGCTGCAGACAGTCTCGGTTCCTGTCTGCTTTTTACAGTTTTTAAAGAGACAGTACATATTTTGCACCCATAATTGATTTTCAGCATACTCCAATGTTAAGTATAGGTGGAATTGGTGCCTGTAAATATTTAGCAGCTTTTGCTAAAATGTTATTACTTACCTTGCACCAGCTCTCCACCAAGCAGTGCATAGGAACAGCTCTGCTGTATCAGACCAAGGCCCATCTATTCCAGCATCCTGTATCTCACAGTGGCCCACCAGATGCCTCTGGGAGTACAAAAGACAACAAGGTGCCTCTCCCTAGCACCTGGCATTAAGTAGCCTCTAAAACTAAGGCTCTAAGCCAACCTCTAAAACTAGGAGGTTGCACATACTCATCACAAGTATGTTTGGGCCATTCTCAGAGAGACCAGCACAGAGATGTTCGCCATCCTCCCTGACTCCTAAGAATGGTCCAAACACACTTTATGGTGGCCCTTGTGCCGGCCAGACTTTGGTGGCCTAACAGTGCCAGCCCAACTCCAGGTTTGGATTGCGCTCTGAATGTTTGAATCTTCTGAAAGTTCTCTCTGAAAATGCATCTCACTGGCAAAAAACCACTCTTCTGAATGTGCTGTGTGTGATCTAGATTAGCTTTTGGACTGTTCCCCGCCAGTTAGATCCAATGGTCCAATGCTTGGCTATTTATCCATTGCTCATCCCCCCCCCCAAGAATTATATTAAGACATAAAATGCTGGGCTGGTTATTCTTTTGAAGAGATTAGCACGCGAAGGAATCAGGAGAGAAAAATGTAGTGAAAAGTATGAGACCACTAAAAGCAAAGTGACCTTTATAAAAGAAAACCACATGTGCCATTCCCTTCCAAGATGATTTCCTGTGGACTGTGCTTTGTAAGAAGTGTGATGATGTTGCACGGTGCCCTCACACGAGAGGGTCCAAACCAGGGAAAAAAAAATAAAGCCTTGTTTAGAGGTTGGAGTAGAAGAAGTTTTGTCTAACAGGCCCTGCTTTTTAGGATTGTGGAAGACTCTCCACATCTGAAGTTCCCTCCTTTCCATTCCGTCTGAGAAAAGATAGTGCTACTGACACACTTCCTGTTATGAACTTGTAGGTGAAGATCCCCAGTGCTCAAAGGCCATGCTGGCTGGGCAGGGAACTTCAAAGCCACTTGGCATATGGAAAAAAACAAATCAAAGGAACTCTGGTGGGTTCCCAAAACAACCTCCTCCAGGCAAGTCAATGAAAGCTCTCATTATCTCATGTGAAAGATCTCGATTTTTTTTTCAAAAACATACCAGAGATTTATGAAAGAGTGTTTCCTGCCAGAACGAAGGGCCAGATGTAATCACTGCTGGCAAATTGAAAAGGGCAAAAACGTGATGCAGACATACCAGTTCCAAATTGCCTAAGGATTCAGAAATGTGACTGCATTGGTTGAAGCCAGCTGAACCTGTATGGGATGATGGAGGATTACATGAAAGCCTGAAGAGCTGCAGAAGTGGATGGCCACTAGATCAGTTGACAATTTCTGACTTGTCCAGCAAATGTCTGAAAACGTCTCTTGATCCAGAGTCACCAACATGTCACTTGATCCAGCCTAGGGCTGCCACCACAAACGTTTGCTACTTGTCAGCTTCTAGGGAATGCTGCTATATCATGGAGCTATACTGTGACTGCCCCCAGCTCTCAACATCTTCTTTCCACATGGTCTGGAGAGACACGCACCAGTATATATTGGCACACTGTCTGTCAGGGAATGCCAACATTCATGCACATGGGAATGTTGTCTCTGGGAAAAATAAGAGACAGACCGCTCAGCCAATGGATTAAAAAACGTTTAAAGTGACTAAAAAGATGCTGTGATTAAAAAGGTGCACCGATTAATTGGGCAGTAGACTTAAAATATACATTAAATTTAATACAAATATTTTTTTTAAAATGCTGCAGGTGGCAAACACCATCTTACAAAAGACATTGCTCCAGCCCTCTCTAAAAAGGCCTTTTCTAAGGTGTTGTAGCAAACAGGCATGCAAACAATGGAAAAACCCAGGAAAGAATCCAGTGGTGGGATCTAACTGATCCAGGAACCAGAACGGTGACCGGGACTCACCTTTGATTGACAGCCTGTCCCATCGGTTCTGCCACCTTCCCGCCCACTGCACGGGCTGCCCTGGTGGACACACCCCACAGCCGCTTGCTTGGGCACCTGGCACGCCCCCACCCATCCCCCCTGGCAAGCAGGCGCCCCCTCCGAGGCCAGGGGCGCGTCGTAGCGCCGTGTCCATCACGGAGGCGGCTACGAATGGTGGCGGGTGGGCGGAGCTATCCCTAATTAGGTTCAGGAACGGCCATTCCGGCGCGTTCCCCCTGGATGACACCACTGAAAGAATCCTTTTGCTTCAGAACTATGAGGTGTACACATATATTTACACTTATATGCTTCAGAACTATGAGGTGTGCATAGATTAGTACTGTATATCTATGCACATCTAACTGAACCACATGGTTGGTGCTGAGGGCTTCAGGATGGGGCCAAGCCCTCAGCACCAACCATACTTGTGTGCCATAAAGCCCATTTATGGCACCCAAAGAGGAGGGAATGCCAGCACTGGGCCAACACCAATGGGTGCTGGGCTTCAGCACCTTGAAGAGGGCATCATGTTGCTGCCAGGGGGTAAGCAACACCAGGTGGCGGTGCAACTTTACAGGGCAGGGGAAGGGCAGGGAGAAGGTGGGGGAGGACAGAAATGGGTGGGGGCGAATTAGCCCTGGGAGGGAGTGGGACCAGTGAAGGCCTCCTCCACCGGATCCTATGCCCTGCTTTGGGCTGAAAAGCCTGACATGGGGCTTCTCAAGTTTGCGCTGGCAAAATAGCTGGCAGAGATTGGAATGGACCTATTGTGGGAACCGGGGCTTGACTTAAGGAACTTAAGGGATAAGGGAACAAATCTTCTGAGGAGACTTCAGGGGCTGCCCCAGCACCCATAGGAACTATCGGTAGCCATTTTGGCCCCTCCGGAGCTCTGGGCGCTGCTGGCTTTAGGACTGGGCTGCCCCTGCCTAATCTTATCTGTGGACTGAGCAGCTGACACTCCTTTTCTGGCAGTGAAAGGTGTGTTTCGGTGGTGCAAAAGCCAAGCCGTTGCCGCAAACAGCTAGTTGTGTGGCACATGTGACAACAGCTCCTCCAGCTACCCTGGTGGAAGTAAGTTGGCAGTGGGTGGAGCGGGAGAGGATCAGAGCAGAGGGGGGTTTGGGGATTGGGGCCACTGAGGTCCATTGTGAGGGTGTATGGGGGGGATATCAGTGTCAATGGTGCAGCCAATATCGTACTACCCTTCACTCAGCTTTGCCACATCCTCTTGTGTCCGCTTCTACTTGTGTCAAAGAGCTGGCACAGAATAGAGGTATGATTTTTTTTTCCGGTAATAACAAAATAAAAGCATGTAACACTGCTTTCTGTACTTCTCTAAAAAAACAAAAAACAAGCAACACCCTGTCCCCAAAAAACTGCACCCCCCCCAACAAATGGGAAGTCAGATAGATAGATAGATAGATAGATAGATAGATAGATAGATAGATAGATAGATAGAT
>JAJKFI010000058.1:4287032-4297219 GCA_029204185.1 Lerista edwardsae | reverse complement strand
GATAGATAGATAGATAGATAGATAGATAGATAGATAGATAGATAGATGGCTGGACTGGGGATGTGCATGGGTTATGACCAGCGTTGTCATTCAGCCGGAACGCTGGGTGGGGGGAACGGATGAGCGGCAGCTCGCCCGTCGTGTTCCGGTCCGTTTCGCGGGGGCGGGGAAGACAGCGAAATGGACCGGAACACGATGGACCGGAACATGACAGGAGAGCTGCCGCTCACCCGTTCCCCCCACCCAGCGTTCCGGCTGAATGACAACACTGGTTATGACTGTGGATGCATCCGCTGACACTATACCACCTATATCACCTACCCAGTATACTTTTTAAAGCAATTATAATTTATAATTATAATTTCTAAAAATGCACCCTTGGATTAAAAACACATAATGCCATTTTCTGCCCTTTTCCTTTTTGGGGGAAAAAACCAAAATTGCAATAAAATAAAATAAAACAAGTTTAAGAACACCTCTGTCCCTCGGAGAATATGGTGCAGTGGAGCGTGGACCCAGAACAGGAGCAAGAAGAGATGTGATGTCTGGCCAGTCCCTCTTGGTGCTACTGTGGGAGAAAAAAAGGAGACCTGAGCAGGAAAATGATCCAAGCAGCCCATCCTCATCCTCTTCCTCTATTTCCATTTCCTTCTGGCAGGAGAGAGGGGGGAAAGTACTCAACCAGTGTATGCTCAACCATACTCAACCAGTGGCATAGCTGCTACAGGACTGGGGGGGCATTGTCCCCCATGGTGGAGTAGTGGTTTTCCGCTGTCTTCGCTGTAAGGGAGGGATGATGGGGCTTACTGTTGTAGTAAAGGTAAAAGTTTCCCCACGACCGAATGGTCTAGTCATGACCGACTGTAGGGGGCGGTGCTCATCTCCGTTTCAAAGCCTGTAGAGCCGGCGTTTTGTCCGAGGACAAGCTTCCGTGGTCATGTGGCCAGCATGACTATACGCTGTAGCGTGGTCCCTATTTATCTACTTGCATTTTTAGGTGCTTTCAAACTGCTAGGTTGGCAGGAGCTGGGACAAGCAACGGGAGCTCATTCTGTTTCGTGGTCTTGAACTCCCAACCTTCCGGTCAGAAAGCCCAGCAGCAGCAGTTTAACCCGCAGCGCCACCACATCCGTTTACTACTGTTGTAGTAAATACTGCTAAATGTGCCCCCCATCTACCCATCCTGGTCACCACAAGGCTCCAAATGGAGCTGTTTCCAGGGCCAGGGGAACACATGCATGAAAGAGGGGGGTGCCTGTGCAGGCACAAAGGGTCCCAGTCCTGAGTTCCCGCCCCTACACTGCTGCCTCCAACTATACTTTAAAACAATATTCTCTCTCTCTCTCTCTCTTTTTTTTAGCTATGATGCATGTGTGGAGCCTTCAAGATCAGACTCCATGTATTTCTGTATATTCAGCCATTTCCATCCAGCCTTTCCTCTCGTAAGCAGGACACCCAAAGCAGCTCAAAACAAAAGCATGAGAACACAGCACACGCACTAAAAATAGAACCACAATAAAAACAGAAAAGCAAACAGCAAATAAAACAGGCATGGCAATCCGAACCAGGAAGGCAGCAGCACACAATGCAATTAAGCTCAATAACCATGTGCCTGGAATACCTGTGAATAAGTAAATATTAAAAGTGTGTGAGGGCAAACCTTCTCAGTCATTTTTGTATTTATTTGCTCCCCCTCCCCCAATAAAGAAAAAATTTATGTGAACCATAATGCAAATATATAAAAGTTTATTCCATTATGTCTGGCCTAATTCTGTGGGCACAATATGCCCATGGATCTCACGATTCATCCACATGTCATGCAATTCGCAATACCACCAGTGGCAGGCCACAAAGTGAAGATAGATTGGAGTGAGGATTGATCTGGGGCCAGAGGCGGTTCCAGTGGAGGGGGGGGGAGAGCTCAGTGGCAGTTGTGCAGGCTGAGTTCTTATTCCCCCCCTTCTGCATCCCAAATCACTCCCTGAGGGCCCAGTCCTATCCAACTTTCCAGTGCCAGTGTAGCCCCAATGCAGTGCTGAGGAAAAGAAGCCCATGTTCTCTTCCCTGGAGGAGGCCTTCCTGACTGCCCCCCCCCCAGGATGCAGTGCTTGCCTCATTGGCACGGCTGTACCAGTGCAGGGAAGTTGGATAGGATTTGGCTAAGTCTCCTCCGACTTAGGCCTGAGGCAAGCCATTGGAGGCCAATAATGTTCATGGTGAGTAAATATATTTAAGAATTTTAATGATTCTTGAAATATTTCAGCTCTCATACACCTGAAGTTTATAGTCTGTGGCTCTTAAACCAACATCATTATCTGATGCAGTGACAGCTTCTCTTTCCCTCCTTTTTTCAACTTCTGGGTTGAGAAAATGTCCTGTACTGCTCAAAAGTTTGCTTCCCACAGATAGACACCAGTTGGTCTGAATAAAAGTCCATTTCTTTTATTTTCTTTTGTTTCTTTTGAGTTTCTCTAGTTCAGTGGTTCTCAAACATTTTAGCCCTGAGATCCACTTTTTAGAATGGCACTTGTGTCAGGACCCACCGGAAGCAATGCCGTTAACCAGTGGTGGGATCTAACTGATCCAGGAACCGGAACGGTGACCGGGACTCACCTTTGATTGGCAGCCTGTCCCGTTGGTTTCGCCGCCTTCCTACCCGCTGCATGGGCTGCCCTGGTGGACACACCCCACCGCCGCTTGCTCGGGCATCCATCACGCCCCCCACCCGTCCCCCCCGGTGAGCAGGCACTCCCTCCGAGGCCAGAGGGGCATCACAGTGCCGTGTCCATCACGGAGGCGGCGACAAATGGCGGCGGGTGGGCGGAGCTATCCCTAATTAGGTTCAGGAACAGCCGTTCCGGCGTGTTCCCCCTGGATGACACCACTGCCATTAACCTGGAAGTGATGTCATGATCGGAAGTGACATCATCAAGCTAGAAGTGGCATCATTGTGACCTAATCAAATGACACTCCTGGAATGCAAATTGGCATTCTTGGACTGCAGCAATTGCACAACCATGAAACGTCCCTGACAGACAGCAAGATTAGGACACAATATTATGTAGACGCACAGAACTAAAAACAAAATTTTTAAAAAACCCTCACTTGAAAATTCAAACTGTTAACACTCACAAAAGGAATATAGCAAGAGTAAGGTCTGCAGCTTCTAAGATGGCTGTCCCCAGCTTTCTGCAGCCTGCCTGATATGAGGTCATGAGCCACCAAGTGGGTCCCAACCCACAGTTTGGGAACCACTGCTCTAGATCAATGCGGTCATGAAGCAACCCCTTCTTCTGCAGGCCCACTTCTGTAAAATGTCTGGGAACAACTGCTGTCGTCCCCACCATGAGCACCATGCGCAGAGGGTTTTTCTGGCTATGTTTTCCCATCGGTTGTGACCGTGCTCTGTTGCAAGCATTTTCTAAAGTACCTTTACACAGAAACGTACTATACTTACAAAACACAAGCAAGTTGACAAGCATTGCTGGTTCTACATATGGTCATTATTAAGATGATGAAGGTGCTGGTTGCGGTTAAGCTGTAAAGAAGATGGAACGGAGTTTTGTGTTTACATTGTAGAAACAACTTTGCCTTAAACAAAATGGCTTTTACAAGTCGTAGCCAAGCACTTTGAATCCAACAACTTCTGGGTGGCCATAAACTCAACAACGTTAATGAGGTCTTCCTGTCAAATTAGGTTATGGCTCCTGATTGTTGTTAAACAGTCGTTCCTAAGAATTTGAAAGTGAACGTCAGACTGCAAGGGGAAGGAAATGAAAGAGGCAGACATGAATAGATGGGATTCAAGAGGCTGCAGTTTTATTAAAGGAATATGACACAGAATGCCAGCTAACAAGGGCAGTGCAGAGGAGATGGTTGTGTAACCCATCCTGTTGAGATGCCCTGAGAGACTGGCATGGATAGATGGCTCCCTGGCATAACTCCTTCTCAAACCGCACCTGATAAGTTACTCATTCCCATTGCAAGGAGAGGTAGCTTTGAGCTATGCTTCCCATTCATTCATTCATGTTGAGGTGACTCGGAGGCTAAAGCAGTATTTCATTCTGAACAATGCCTTTACTTGTTTTGTGAATTTATTGTTTATTGTGTGTGTATGTAGCATTGTTTGTACGTTGCTGATAGCCGCACTAAATTCCGGGTATGGTCACATACTTGGCCAATAAAATAAATCTATCTATCTATCTATCTATTCATTCATTCATTCATTCATTCATTCATTCATTCATTTGCCACCTTCCTCATCCTTAGATTTATCTTCAGATATTATTACTCAAGGCGGTATGCATAGGCATATTATCCTAGACCCGAAAAAGGTCTTGATATAAGACTGTGCTAGGTATAGAACCTATCAGTCTCCAGATGTTTTCCTTCTACGGCGTAGTCATCTTCTCTTAGCTGCAGAACACTTGCCTTGAGCTTCCACAGATAGCCACGAATCCCACCGAACTGGGGATCTTCCAGTTGTTATCGCTCTTATCAGACTCGGCACAACTCCTCTCGCTCATCGAGGGTCATATCAGTTTATCAGTGACTCCTGTTCACCCTTCCAGACATGTATTGGGATGCTCCTGTCCTGCTTAGCTTCAGGGCAGTCTTAAGCATCTCAGCCTCTGAACCACACTTCCGTTGTAGCTGCTGCAGCCTGTATTTGGTTCTCTTTACTGTCCTAGAAAGCAGTCCAGTTTGCTGGCTGTTTCAGCTTTGTGCGTGTCCTGCCATCCTCCATCACAGCTGAGCTAGCTCTCAAGAACTTTCCCATATCCTTTTGCTGCTGCTCAGATTGTCCACACAGGTGCTAATTCTTTGGTTAAAAGTGAAGGCAGCAGAACCAATAAGAAATTAGTAAAAACGCCAAGTTCATCCAACTAAAAATCACAGTGAAAACCCCTAGACAGATGAAGGAAAACCCAAGGTCAAAAAAGCAAATGGGGATTAATATAAACAAATCCTTCAATTATTTAAAGTGGGACAAGATCGCTTTTAGGTTGCTCTTTTTCCCATATGGGTGGGTTGCATTGCCTTTCTTCCTCGACAGTTGTCCATCTGCCCCTTGTTCTCATGTCTACCCTTGGATCTTGTGAGACTAAGTGTGCAATCCTAAACTGAGTTAAGCTGGCATAAGCTAAGCAAGCAAAGTTTGGTCAGCACAAGGGACACCGTAAAGCAGAGGCAGATCTAAGGGAAGGCAAAGCTCTAAGTTTTGCAAGAAGCCTTACCTTGCAGTGGAAATCACGCCTCTCCTGCACCGTTTTAGCCAGTCCTCACAGGGAAAAGCAACATCTTGGCGTTGCTTACTGGCTACAGCAGCAAGGGAGAGGAGGGATTTACATGACAGGGTAAGTCTTCTTGCAACACTTAGAGCTTTGCCCTCCCTGTAGATCCGCCTCTGCCATAAAGTATGTTTGGACCACTCTCAGAGTCAGAGAGGCCAGCACACAGACATGAACCATCCTCCCTGACTCCAAGAGTGGTCCAAACATGCTTTAAGGTAGCCCTTGTGCTGGCCAAACTTTGCTGGCCTAATTGTGCCGGCCTAACTCCAGGTTAGGATTGTGCCCAGGTTGGAAAGGTCTATATCCCCAACTATCCCTCCTTCCTCCATCTGTGCACCCTCCTCAAATAGGCTTCTGTGGCAGTCTAATAGGCAAACTCTGGTAGTTAGGGGAAGCCTTTTCACCTTGGGGTCTTACAGATAATTATTTATATGGCATAACAGTGCAAAGTTTGGCAAAATATATTGGTTAATTTGTTACTGCGACATACCCAACAGTCCCAAACTAGGTAAATTATATCCAATTGATATTGTATCTCCTTACTGAGTTGTGACCTTGATAACCCTAGATATAAATTTTGGCTGAAATGCAGAAAAGCTACAGAACGAGTGCCAAATGTTTATTGCAAGCACGCTGACTGATAGCTCCTTAGACAAATAAAACAAGCAATCTGATCCAGGGACTCATGATAGATACCCCACAGCTATAACTTTTAACTCAAGCATCTGGCCAACCGCCAATGGAGATGATCTCATCCATTTTTGCCACAGAGAGTTTATGGTCTGAGGAAACAGAAAGTGAGTTTTTCTTCCTTGTCCTAACACAGTGGTTCCAAAGTTTGTGTCAGGGGCCTCCGAGGCTAGAACTGAGAACCTTCAATAAAGTGTAGGCTTGCCCTATTTGAAGTTACTTGCTCGGATTAGTGGCATATCTGGGGATTTGGCACCCAGGGCAAATAAATGTTCACACCCCCACACACTACCCTGGGTTTCAGGAGGCCTCTGAATGGCACTTCCAGTTTTCAGTGAAAATTGGAAGTGCCTTTCCAAAACCTCCAGAAGGCTTTCTGATACCCCCTCAAAATGTGGTACCCAAGACAATGTATCCCCGTGCCCCGCCTTAGATATGTCACTGGCTAGGATCCTGATTCTAAGACCTACTGCTTAGAACTGAAGCTGATGTTTTGATTTTTTTAGTTTGTTTACCTAGACTGCCGTGGGATGACATTGTGACATGAGGCAGTTATGGGTGTTCAAGGTGATGCCTGCCCCTTGGCACCTGCATCTTGCAGCTCCTACAACCACTGACATAGATGGCTAAGAAAATCTAGTTAAAATTAAGGTGTTGGATGGGGGTTCCAAAAACAAGTTCCCGTTTATACTGTTTATTCCCTATCCCATTCATTTCTGAACAAGTGGAACCCAGACCAAATGGGTTCCATTCATCCTTAAATTGAATGCGTATCTCTAATACCCGCTTCTTCAGTTTAAGTCTATGATATGTTCCTCCTTTGCATTTTCAACTGAGATATTCTTGCTCACAGTGGTAACTTTTTTTTGCTTTTTGTACCAGTAACAACAGTGCATTATTATTACTGGGACATCTCTATCTACTTGTTCCCCTCACCCCGAGTTCCTAATATTCTGTAGTTTGCTGTAGGGAGAGACTGCAAGCCTACACCAAATTATCTTCAAAAGTGGCCATGGTGATTCCACAATGGAAGTATATTGAAGTACTGGACATGGGTAGTATTTCACTTCTGGCTATGACATCACTGCCAGGTTAATGACATCACTTCTGGTGGGTCCTGACACGAGTGCCATTCTAAAAAGTGGGTCTCGGTCTAAAAAGTTTGAATACCACTGGAAAAGTTGGAAACCCTGAAAAAAATATTAAATATAAGACCCAGAAGTGGTCACACAATGGTTCCCAAACATTTTAGCACTAGGATCCATTTTTTGAAACAACACTCTGTTGGGAGCCATCTAGCTCTCTGAGACTTAAAAAGTTTCACTTTACCAACTGCTCAAGCCTCTGTTTTTAACCTTTTCTTAAAGGTATGGGGGAAGGACTGTCTTTTAAAGCACTTGTTGAGCCCCACATTATTTATTTATTTATTTATTTATTTATTTGAAGAATTTATACCCCACCTTTCCTATGATGAAGCAAATGCCCAAAGCGGCTTACAGATAACAAAACAAGATACAATTTAACCATAATAAGTAAAACATAGTAAGTAAAAAACATTAAAGCAACATCAACAAATTAAACATTAACGGGAACACCGAGAGTGAACAGGAATGAAAGCTAGACCCAATTCTCCATATCAGGGCATATTGGAGGGTGGGAAAAACAATTGACCAGGGGAGCGAAATAGACATTCATAAGATTGGGACCATTCTGGTGACTTGCATTCGAAAAGAGCCAAAGCACATTCACTTACTTGTGACTCAGTTTAGTTTTTCATAGGGCTCAATACATTTTCCTTGTCAACTTGGAGGGAAGGGGGTGTCTTCAGTGGTGTCATTCAAATGATTTAGGAACAGGAACTCACTTTTGATTGGCACTTGTTGGGAACCCGGAACCAGCCACGGAGCCCGTTAGGATCTGGAACGCCCGTTCTGGTCCATTCCCCCTGAATGACATCACTGCCTTCGCCCCCCTAGGAATCCGGAGTCGCTCCCTTTAACCCTCTGAGTGCCGGCCAACCAAGAAGGAAAGCTCTTTGCAGAGGAATTGGGAGGGGGGAGGAGGGAGAGTGAAGTAGGCGGAGTCAGACCTAATTTTAACTAGTGGAACTGCCTTCCCCCGTGTTCCCCCTGCATGACATCACTGGGTGTCTTCCTTCTCGAGAGTTTCTTGGGACTTGCGTTCATCAGACTGGGATCATTTTGGTGGCTTGTGTTTCCCTCAGCCCACATTTCAAAGCATGTTTGCCTCCTCACAAGTGAGCGTGCATGTGCTACTCCTTTCCATTTCTATAGAACTCATTTTGAGTGCATCACAGCACAGGGTGCATCACAGTTGGTAGAGCCCTCAGCGATGTCACAAATATGCTTTATGGTGCATTTGCAACCCTTTAAGCTGGTGGTACAGAAATATCGTCAGTGAAGAGGGCCATAGGATCAGGCTCTAAATGATTAGGATTGCTAGCCTGGAAGTCAAGAAGTTCCTCAGATGTGAGTGGGTATTAGCTGATCATGCCTGATCTAGCACTAGATGGGGGGCAGGAATATACCATAACTATGGATCCTTCAACCCCTTGAAAATTTCAGAGAGAATATATCACATTAGAAGAATAAAGATTGTGATCATTGAGACACTACCTTCTCTCTTTTTTGCACTCGTTCTTTATTTTGTTTTGCATTATAATTTCAGGGTTGGGGATTAAAGATGTGTCCTCTGCATAGTGCTTTCAAAGGGTTAATGAGATGTTTTGGGCATTGTTCATGGAAAACTCAGATTGTGCCATAATAAACAACCCATAAAAAGCTGGACTGTTACACTCTTATGAATTTGATGTTACTCGTGACGCTTACATGCGAGCAGCATCTGGTCTGTTTTGTGTGTATATGTGTGAGTGTGTGAGTCAGCGAGGAGAAATTGATCTGGGGAACATGTAACTTGAATGCATTCCATGGCTTTTTCCATTATTTCTTGTGTCTAGTCCTCAGGGATCAGCTTTGGAACCTAGCATGTCGACCGTGTCGTGTTTGAAGAAGATTCTATTATGCAAACAAAAAAAAAACCCGGTGCCTTCCAGAAGTCAAACACATCTGCCTCATGACATGACAAAGTTCAAAGCAACCCAAGGAAGTTTATGGGAAGCAGCTGTTGGTTGTCGTGGCTAATTAGGAACAGGGCGCACTTCAGAATTTGACACAACAGGTTTACACAGTGTTATTAGGAAAAGAAAATTAATGTCTGTTTTTAATAACAGCAAGTAGCAGAGGTGGCAAAGTGTTTTGAATGACATCATACACCCAGCTGGTTTACACATCTGTAATGTGGAACATCATTCCAGTTGTATAACACTTCATCCTAACTCTTCCACACGTTGTGGATGAGAGGGGTTGTGTTACCTCTTCGACGAGCGAGCCCAAGGATTGGTTGTCTGTGGTCGGGTATCAGTGTGGTTAACATTAAACATGGACTAAACTTTTCGTAAATGTGCCACATCAGACATAGATTGGTTTTTTTCCCCTCCCCAATCTGCTAATTACTTCACTGTGTTTTTGGCATTCCTGCAAGGTTCCTTGTGGTTCCAGCCAAGTTTACATCTACAAATCAAACATTTGCTACAGCTGCAAAAATGTTTTTACTTATTTATAGCATTATAATATTTTATAGCGATGAATAATGACAAGTGCATAAATCACTTGTTAATTTGTGTAATGTATATGTTTTTCACATCGGATTATTTACCCAGTGATGGCATCAAAATGATAATGGCACATTGGAATATAGATCATGAACTGTGGGAAGCAACGAAGGCTTCTGTTGGATATTGTAATGTTATCTGTTGCTACAAAGAAGAGGCACATTGAATTATTATGAGATAGAGGAATGCCTAGAATAAGATATACGCTAAGGAATAAAATCCTTAGAAGACACACAGTTTTTATGTTGGTATGCTTGAAGTAAAAGTTTTGAAGTAAAAGCTAGGGAAATTACTAGCCAACAGATGAAAACAAATGTACTACTGTATATTATATAATTATATATTTCATATTTCATGAGTTATAAATTTCTACCATTAAAAGAAACGTAACACATAACCAATCTCCCTCCCCTACCTCTTCTTCCTCTCCTGTTTCCTAGTTGAAGGCAGGGCATTTGCCTTTTATTATTATTATTATTATTATTATTATTATTATTATTATTATTATTATT
>JAJKFI010000058.1:4261578-4287022 GCA_029204185.1 Lerista edwardsae | reverse complement strand
TTATTATTATTATTATTATTATTATTATTATTATTATTATTATTATTGTACAATACCTGGTTATTGCAGACTCCTAAGAATAATAAATGTAAGAAAATAATCCTATGTTCATTTCCTTGGCAGTATACCCAGTTGAGCAAAATGAGAGCTGCTTCTGCAAATATATACAAATATATATTCTGCAAATATATACATAGGATTGGGCTGTCGATGTATGAATATCTATCTATCTATCTATCTATCTATCTATCTATCTATCTATCTAAAACTGAAATTCATACCAGGATTCAAATTGGAATGTATCAATTTTACACACATCTATATTTGAAAAAGAACATTTTTCAGGCTTAGCTCGTCGGTGAATTTTGGGCCCTATTGCTTGATGGCTTTTTCTTGCAAATTCATACAAAGAATTCACAGCCCAATCATCATGACAACAGGTCAACACTGTATTATAAGCGTCCTGTACTGAAAACAAAATGGAAATCGAAGCCTATTTCTCTGCAACCTGGCAATAGTATTATACCTAGCCTGCCTAGCCATGTAAGCCTTGATAGTTGTCTTCAATGTTATTGCTAAGTCATTGGTGCTAATTCTGAATGCCAAATAAAAATACAAGCATTAGGATGCTCTTACATATTAAAGTAAATGTTTCCCCACGACCGAATGGTCTAGTCGTGACCGACTGTAGCGGGCGGTGCTCATCTTCGTTTCTAAGCCTGTAGAGCTGGCATTTGACCAAGGACAAGCTTCCGTGGTCATGTGGCCAGCATGACTATACGCCGTAGTGCACGGAACGCCGTTACCTTCCCACCGAAATGGTCCCTATTTATCTACTTGTATTTTTAGGTGCTTTGAACTGCTTTTGAACTGCTTGCTAGGTTGGCAGGAGCTGGGACAAGCAATGGGAGCTCACTCTGTTGTGTGGTCGTTCAAGAAAGACCAGAAAGCCCAGCAGCAGCAGTTTAACCCACTGCGCCACCACATCTTACATATTACCTTTACAAAATTGATCTTCTCAGAAGAGAAAACTAGTCACAACTAACATAGTTCTACTGAAATTAAATTATCAATTAATGGGATATTAGTCATGACAGTTAGCCCAATCCTATCCAATGGTGATGCAGCGAGGCCGCCAAGCCCATGCTGTATCCAATGTTGGATTACAGCAGGTGGGAGGTCTCCTTGGAGTAAGGAACCACTTATTCCCTTACCCTGTATAGCTCCTTAGCCTGCTTAATGGGGCTACTCGGATAAGTGCCAGCTATTTAGCTGGTGCAGAACCAAGTAGCCCCATGTAACGCTGGCAAGCTTGGGAGTTAGAATGTTGTCCCTGCCACCCTCCTGGGTCTGCCCTCCCCCTAACCTCTCTCCCGCCCTCTCTCCTTAACTGTAGCACAGATGGAGCCCGCCAATAGGGTTGGGCTCTTAGACAAGAGTGCTGGTGGTTAAAGCACTGGTGCTGGGTGTCATAATTGATTTCAGTAGCATTTTGTTGTGACTTTTTTTTTGCTACAACCCATAGGTTCTGTAACTATCCTTCTTCTAAACTCCACCCACGGGCTATTAATTAATATTACTATAATTAATATAATTAATATTAATGGACTATTATTGGTGTTTAATAAGAATCACTTGCATCCTAGGGTACTTAAGTTTTTTATGAAGTAGGCATAAAGTAACCACATGACATCTGGTACTGGGCAAACATTCCCAGGCAGCTACAGTACAGCAGAATCCTGCCAAGGAAGGAGCCATTCAGCTGTACAACCCTCTTTGCTTATGAGCTCCGCAACTTTCAGACATCGTCTTCCCCGTGGGGAGATACTGGCAGAGCAGTGTCCTTGAAATGCAAGACTGTGCCATTCCTAAGTGTGGCTCGCAGCCCAGCTGTTGAACAAGTTGGCGATTTTTGTTGCAAAGACAATGTGAAGAGTTAAAGCCATCTGATTTGGACACAAAACCCAAGGGCAGGCAACTTGTTCGCAACAGCATCAGCTCTAATGAAAAACATGCCAGGAGAAATGAAAAAAGGTCCAGGAGAAGAAACAGATTTTCCCTTGGAATGTGCCTGATGTAGGAAAACAGCTCAATGCAAACTGCTAATTTGCCTAATTGATTTAAATGAATGGGCAGATTGCTACAGTGCTTCTTTCTCAACACCAGTTATAAAACTGCCTGCTGCTGGCTTGCCGTCCACATATGTGTGGCCTTGGAATGTCATTGTGCTGCGGGTAACTGGTTCAAGCTGTCCCATGGCATTCCAACACTTTGCTGTACGTGCGCGCGCCAGAACTCTTGTTCCCAGATTTGGTTGCAAAATCTCCTCCTTGACAGGCCCCCCTGGCTAAATTGTCAACTTATAGGAGGTTTGCAGCACTTTTGGAGATTATTCCATTTTTGCAGCTAACAGAATGCAAACGGATGGAAGTTTGCCTGCTTCTGGGTGCATAAACTTGGTGGTGTTGTTTTAAAAAACAAACAGCTAACTTTAATAAACATAGTAATAAACATTGTATAATAAACCTGATGCATCTTTCCTTGTAAGCTGGTCCCACACTTTTCAAAGGTACAGGAGTGTTGGCAAGGATCTACCCTGAGGGCACAATCCCTAACCTGGAGTTAGGCCGGCACAGTTAAGCCAGCAAGTTTGGCCTGTACAAGGGACACTGCAAAGTATGTTTGGACTACTCTTGAAGTCAGAGAAGCCAGCACACAGACACGCGCCATCCCCTCTGACTCCAAAAGTGGCCCAAATGCACTTTATGGTATCCCTTGTGCTGGCCAAACTTTGCTGGCCTAACTGTGCCAGCCTAACTCCAGGTTAGGATTGTGCCCTGAGAGGTACTACCTGGCCAGGTAAACCCCAAATTCTCAGTACCAGTGGCAGTGCCCAATGTAGCATCATGGTGAGCCATGGGGGAGGGGGGCTTTGTTCCAGAAACCCTAGTGCTGGCCAGGTCCCTTGGACATATGCCTGTCAATGGTTGCAAAGTGGGAATGCTCTCCTGCCATCAAAGCAATGGAACAGAACTTGCAATGGGCCCATTGCTAAATTCAGCTTAATCCGCCATGAGTCTTCCTCCACCTGCATGCTACACATTGTTCCATCTACCTCACTGCTTTTTAATTCCCTGGTAAACCAAAAAGAGAACCGGAGCTCTTACACACGAGAGAGGACACCTAGGGGCTGCAAGGAAGGTGTCAGGCATCTGGCTTTTGCGCATAAGACACCCTGCAAAAAACTGTGTGTTCAAGTCATCTAGAAATCTGATAAAATTATGAAGCAGGAAGTGGGATCTTGAGACCTGAAAAGGTCAAATTGAGTGTGTGTGTGTGTGTGTGTGTGTGTGTGTGTGTGTGTGTGTGTATTATTATTATTATTATTATTATTATTATTATTATTATTATTATCATCATCATACCTAGAGTATTATACTCTATTAGAGTATAGAGTATTATACCTAGCCTGCCTAGCCATGTAGGCCTTGATAGTTGTCTTCAATGTTATTGCTAAGTCATTGGTGCTAATTCTGAATGCCAAATAAAAATACAAGCATTAGGATGCTCTTAAATATTAAAGAAAAGGTTTTCCCATGACCAAATGGTCTAGTCATGACCGACTGTAGGGGGCGGTGCTCATCTCCGTTTCTAAGCCTGTAGAGCCGGCGTTTTGTCCGAGGACAAGCTTCCGTGGTCATGTGGCCGGCATGACTCAACGCCGTAGCGCACGGAATGCTGTTACCTTCCCACCGGAGTGGTCCCTATTTATCTACTTGCATTTAGGTGCTTTCAAACTGCTAGGTTGGCAGGAGCTGGGACAAGCAACGGGAGCTCACTCTGTCGCACAGTCTTGAACACCCAACCTTCGGGTCGGAAAGCCCAGCAGCAGCGGTTTAACCCACTGCGCCACCACGTCCCTACTGAGGTGTAAGGATATTTAAATCCCTCTTTGCCTCTGAAGCCTCTGGATTTCTCCCTGCCCCCACTGGACATAATGTGCCCATTTTTGGTATGGCTGCACCAGTGGTCTCTCTCTCTCTCTCTCTCTCTCTCTCTCTCTGTGTGTGTGTGTGTGTCTGTGTCTGTGTCTGTGTGCAGAGGATAGATAGGCTTGGGCTGAAACTCACTACAACGCAGGCACCCATCAGCACCGTCTTTGGGGCATCCTGGAATTTTTAAAAGGTGCTGAGGAAGGAGGAGGACGGTCCTCCTTGGAGATGCTCACTGAGATGCTCACTGTGGGCACTGAGGAGGCAGTAGACCTGTGGACCTGTTGCTGGGGACAGGAAGGTGAGTGGGCTCTGCGTGGATGTAGACCCTTTCAGGGTCTTGGACTCTTAGCTCATGGTTGACCATGTTCCACCTGTGATGCCAACCCTTGCACCAATTGCAGTTTCCTTCTGATGGCAAGCAATGTGGGGGAGGCAATCTTCATTGGAAATCATGTGAGGGAAAGGGTTAAACCTCCTCCGCACCAACATGTGGTCCTAATCTGGATCAGCCCCCTGAACTACTTTTTTTTAAAAAAAAAGATAGAACTGGCATGATGAATAGAACATCATGGGCAAAATCCTACCCTGGACCTTAGGCCAGCACAGTTAGGCCAGCACAAGGGCCACCATAAAGCACATTTGGACCACGCTCGGAATCAGGGACTAGGGGACATGTGTGCTGGCCTCTCTGACTCCAAGAGTGGTCCAAACATACTTTATGGTGGCCCTTCTGCTGGCCAAGCTTTGCTGGCCTAACTGTGCTGGCCTAACTCCAGGGTAGGATTGCGCCCCATGTGTAGTTTGACCCTTAGGCTGGAATCTACGCACATGTCCTTTGGAATAAATTTCATTAAACTCTGTGGAATGGGTTTCTGAGTAAACATGCTTAAGACAAAGCTATTGAAAATGGAGCATCAATCAGCAAGTTACAGTTGCTTCTGACCTGCATCAGCAACTGTGACAATATCTGTAGGTCACTATACGAGACACTATACGAGACATACTTGGCCGATGAATCCCATATAATTATATTCAGTTCAAGCATGAAATCTGGTGTGAGAAATATTTGGGTTGAGATGTTTATTTTATACGTAAAAGTGAAAAATTTATTGTATGCAGCGCAGAGGCCGTTAAAAAATTTCAACCGTAAAACCAAAACTCAGAAGTGCCTCCATCCCTATTCAGAACTGCAGCCGTAAAACCAAAAGTGGGTTGCATCATCAAGGGCCTTGGGTTTGATTAATTATATGGTTTTGCTTCATTATGTGATTCGATCGGGTTCATTTTTAAAAGGTTCATCACGATGGATGCGAAATGTTTTATTTCAGGCATTTAGAGTGACGTGGGACTTGTCAAAATGCAACATGCAGTGAATTGAGGGCGCAGTCCTAGCCTGGAGTTTACGGAGTTCCTTGTGCTGGCCAAACTTTGCCGGTCTAACTCAGCGGTGTTATGCTGCCGGAACGCTGGGCGGGACATCTGGGTGATCGACAGCCTGCCCGTTGTGTTCCGCAACGTTATGCCATTTGCGTAATGTGCGCAAGCGGCATAATTGGTTACGCAAATGGCGTAACGCTCCGGAACGCAATGGGCGGGCTGTCGATCACCTGGATGTCCCGCCCAGCATTCCGGCAGCATAACACCGCAGGTCTAACTCCAAGTTAGGATTGTGCCCTCAGTGATGTCCTGCATCACATGGTATGAAATAGGATATCTCCACAAGCACATTGAACACAGTGTGAGATGCCCCTTGTCAAGTTTCATGGCATGCTTCAGGTTTCATGGTGCCATCATTTCTAGTATTTTTTTTAATATTTTGAAAAAATGGAATTTGTGACATTTGATAAACTCATTCCATAACATGAGTGGTGATTTTTCATGAATTGGACTGTCCATGCCATGTTATTTTCATGCATGCATGTTCCTTTTACATCGATCCTTTCACATTTCTGTGGAAAGCTTGGTTTCATGTCCATTTTTCCTGGGTTATGAAGTGTCCCTCTCCACACTTCATAACTCACTCTTATATTGGTTTCTGTTGCACCTCATAATATGCCGAATTTTCTTCTCACTCTGGCTATAACAAGTCTCACATCACATCAGTGTATAATGCTTTTTGGGTTTGTAAAATGTTATTATTCCAGATTAACAAGTCTCTCTTCACATTTTACATTAGCTTTACTGGCTACACTTATGCATTGTAATTCGATGAATTCCTTGTTTAAATCATTATATGACTTTATGGCTTTCTCTTGCGCACAGTAACTGAGTAGTGGGCTTTCATGTCTTATATGTCTCAAAAGAAGAACTTGAGCTCTTATATGCTAAGGACAGTGAAGTCCTTTCATGGTGCAAGATCAGGCTTGCTAGTTTCTTCATTCTTCTTCAAATCAGAATGCAATTCATATTGCCCTTCCTAATATAATGAGTGCCAGATCATTTCATATCGATAGGTTGAGTGGCTGCTAATCGAAATCACATCTTAGCACAGCTGTCACATTTTATCATCTTTCAACATGTACCTTCTAGCATCAGATGGCTGGAAGTTGGATAAAACAAAAATGTGAACTGATCACAAGCTTGCTCTACAGATCCAGTTGAACCACAATGCACTGTAACAATATACATGCTACAGTTTACAGGGACAAATTCCAAATGTCATATGAAGGGTATGGATCCCTCCAAGCTGCCCTCTCAACTCTTGGCAGAAATAAGCACTTAAAACCACCTGCTGAATATGCCCCTGGAAGAACATAAGAAGAGCCCCTCTGGATCAGGCCAAAGGCCCACCTAGTCCAGTTTCTGGTATTGCACAGTGGCCTACGAGATGCCTTAGGGACCACACAAGACAATTAGATACCTGCATCTCATTGCCACTCCCCTGCATTTGGCATTCTGAGGTAGCTTACTGCTGAAGTATAGATGAATGAAGGATGGTGCAGGAAGTTCTGACTGGGGCAGTATTGGTGGCATTCACGTGCGCCAATATCCAATTCCATCTGTTGTCCTTACTGCTGCCATTACACTCCTCGGACGTACACCTGTGTAACAGCAGGCACAAGGCCAAGGAGTCCCATGTAGTAAGGAATGTTCACTTATCCCGAGGAGATCTTTTTAACTGCTTCCCTCCTGTAAATACAGCATTTGATTCACTGGCATGGCAGCATCAATGGGGGGGCAGATTTGTGTAAAATTGGGCTGTCAGAAAATGAGCACATCCACCCAGGAGAAGACTTCTTGCTTAGCCTTCTCTATGCCAAAAAAATAACCTGCTCAAAAATTCCCAAGCTGCACTCTGATTGCTGTTTGGAGCATCAAGAAACTGCTACTTACTATTTCCACATTCCATTAAAGTCACCCCAGCTTGCACTGTGAACTATGAACATGCATGTTCATGCACGTTTAAGCAAGCTTCCTCCTGTTTCTGCCACTCCTCCTCCTGATCCCTTACTGAAAACTATTTGTGGATTCCTCAAAACTGTCAAAAATAAACAAAAGTGGTGTTATTTTTATGAAATCGATCTAAATTTGTGTCAAACTCTGTCAAAATAAGCAAAAGAGGTTTTTTGTGTGTTTTGACCTAACTTTCAACATATTGTTTTATGTCACGTTTTATGTTGTGTTTTCAGTAGAAATTCTCATTATTCTGTGTTGGATCACCGAAAAAAACCATCCCTATGCATGGGTTTACATGCTGTTTGTGATGTTTTCAGAGTAGACTCCCAAGATCAATTTTGGGGTGGTTTTTTTTTTTTAAACCAGTGTTTACTTTTGATGGCTAAGACCATTTGAATCTGGACACTGCAAATGGTGGCACAACAGGTGGTCAGTGACCAACAGTGATGTGGCATCAGCATTGACATCAGCAGCAGCCCTGCTGGATGTTCCTGGGCAATCAGCATTTGCACACCTGTAGGTTGCTGGTGCAGGTGCCCCTCTGTCACCCCTATCCCATGGGCTATATTTTATGCAATGATGGCTGTGCATATGGAATAGATTTGGAACAAGAAACATTAGTTATTTCTGATGATAGAAGTTGGGATTTCTTACTTAGGCTGCCCCAGTGTTTCCTTATGTCATGGTGGCCTCATATGCCATGCAAATTTGTTATTTTAATGATGAATAGACCACACACGCATATCTTGGTCATACTTCCCTTTAACGGCTTTAGTGGTAACACACCCACTCCAAGGTCATGACCACTTCCAATAAAGGTCAACTGATTCAGCAAATGCTTAGTACAAAGTGTACTAAGGGTCATTCATCCACCTAGCTGCGCTGCCGCCTTAAGAACTGTCAAGGTGGGTCACATCAAAGATGCCTCCAGGTCAGCATTCTGTCTCCAACAGTGAGCAATCAAAGAAGCCCACATAGAAGGGCCCGAGGCTATTGGTTCTCAAACGTTTAGCACTGGGACCCACTTTTTAGAATGACAATAATCTGTTGGAACCCACCAGAACTTACGTCGTGGCCAGGAGTGACATAAGCAGGAATATTTTTTAACACACCCACATACAACAAAATGAAATTAATTAATTAAATTGGAAGTTCCAAAAAAAATTAAAATAAAGAAAACACCTCCTACCCCTCCTAAGCAGTTGCTAATCTGTTGGTTTTTTTTTTTTAAGTTCCCCAAACACTCCAAAGGTTGAAATCCTATCCACATTTACCCTCGGGTATTCCCGAATAAGAGCCATTGGTTACCGTTGTTGAAAGCAAAGACATAGCAGCCTGTTTAGAAGTGCAGATCTGGAGCATTTCCCCAAATGCAGTCACATACCGTGAAATGAATGGGGGCACACCTGAAGTTAGCTGGCGACCCACCTTCTGGGTCCCGACCCACAGTTTGAGAAACACTGCCACAGGCAATCAGGCAGCCTACTGGGGTGGGGAGGGGTCAGTAAAAATGTGTCATTGTTCCTTGCCTCCTGCTGGCTGGCTGATCACCCCCCCCACCCCACCCCCATTGGATGCAGTGCATACTCCATCAGCACAGCTGTAATCAGGGCTGGCTCTAAGAGTAATGGGGCCCAATGTGAGGCATTCCTGTGGGGCCCCACATCCTCCCCGCAGGGCCCCCACTCACCAAGAAAAGCACTTGTGAGGCCACATGTGGCACCTGGAAATAGTTGATGTTGACATGATGATGTCACTGCCAACTGCTTCCGGGAGGCCCATTTTGAGCAGTTCGATGACAGAGGCAGGTGGGAGGGCCCCAGGCAAAGCAGCTCAGCTCTCCCCACTGGCCTGCAACCCATTGAGTTCCTGGTTGCAGCAGTTGGAAGTCTGCTCATTGTGCTGGTGCAGGGGCCCCCAAAGTGTGGGGCCCAATGTGACGATATTGGTCACATTGGCTTAAGGTCAGCCCTGGCTTCAATGGAACCAATAGTGGGCGATAGGATTGGCCGATGATGTTGGTTTAGAAGTTGGCATGTATTTGCCTGTATTTGTACGTTTTGATAAGAACGACAACGGAGATCTTCCATTGTCTGCACAATCATAAGCCTGTTTCCTCATTTCACCCCTACTAGGAACACCCTCTCTTTCCCAAACATTTTACGAAATGAAGTCAGTGCTTGACTCATCTGGCCCTGACAAACCTACTATTCAGGCATTTCTCCAGTCCTGTTTTAAACGTATCTGAGCCGGTAGCCATCATGGCATTCTCTGGCAAGGAATGTCATGGGTTAATTATGCATTGCATGAATAACTTCTTTCCTTTTATGTATCCCAAACCAAGTCTGTTGGCTGGGGCTGAGTCCTCATGTTGTATCCTTACACAGCGATGCTTCTCTAACAGATTCCAGTTGCACAATCTAGAGTTTCACAAAATTTGGGTTTTTATGAGAAGGGTAGGGGAGGAAGAAAGCAATCTGTCTGCAATGAAAGGGCTTTGAGGCATGATCGGGGGCTGTGGAATGGGATGCACAGCATAGCTCTTGTTCTCCAGGTCCAGGCAACTCCGAATGACATCTTTGACTTTCCGGCTCGTATGTTTTCAAGTGTCGGCCCAAAGACATGATTGTTGCACACTTGTACTTTATAACATGAAAGCAGAGTTGCTCATGGTTCGGATACACCAACAAAATCTCTGCTAGAAAAGGAAGAGATTCCTTCCCTTTGAGGAAGAAACATCCCTATTTTTATCTGCAAAGCTCAGGTCAAGTTACAAATACAGGCTTGTTACATTTGTTTTAGGAGTAGTTGGGCAGACAGGGGTGTGTTGAGGGTGGGCTGGGGGGTATATTAATGGCTGTTGCTTGCCTCCTTGTTCCCACTCAGATTTATGCCAGCCAAAGAGTTGGCACAGATCTGAGTAGGCAGATTGGGGACAAGGCAGTAGAAGCATAGGTTAGTACTGTTTGGCACTGGCAGATTTGACTCAATGCTGATACCCATCTCATGGCTGGATAGTTTCTGGATAGTTTCATGGCTCAAGAAGTTCCTGGTCATCACCAGAAGTATCTTCTGGTCATGTCTGGGAGGTCTTCTGAGATCTTGAAAGGAAAGGCAGATGCCAACAGATCTGGAGCTGACTTGATTGCAAGTAAGCATTTGCCAGACTGCGTGGATTTTCCACCACCTGTCTGATGGAGCGCCATTCCATCGGCTCTCTTTCCCCCGCCCCCGTGTGTGTTTGAGGGTGCAATCCTAACCTAACCTGGAGTTAGGCTGGCACAAGTGACTTGTGCTGGCCCAGGAGTGTTGCAAGTGCACCATAAAGCATGTTCGGACCATTCTTAGAATCAGGAAGTATGGTGTATTGATGTGAGCCAGCATTCCAATTCCAAGAGTAGTCCAAACGCACTTTACGGCACATTTCGTACATTCCAAGTCATATTCCAAACATCCCACATGCCTTTTTTTTAAAAAAGACAGCGTCGATCTCAACGAACTCTGAATCAGATGTGTTGCTGCTCCCTAGCCCAACTCTCGTGGCTCATTGGGAATCTTTCCCAGTACGCCAATGGAGCACTTCTGAATCTGGCTGGCATAGGAATAAACTGCACTTCTTTCTCTAGGTGGCTCCTCCTTGCTACCAGAAAGAAATAGCTGGACATCAAACACGGCAACTTGCTTTCTCTTGAGTCAGACCGTTGGTCCACCTAGCACAGCAGTTCCCAAACTCTCTGGGGTAAACACAATCACATCACCGCCGGGGACAGAAGGTGGGGTTTACACTTATTTAAGCCAGCACCAGCTCCTGGGGTGTGTGGGGAGCCCTGCAAACATCTCTGCAGGGGTCCCCACATCTCAGAAAATCATAAAAATTATGACCCAATTCTGGATTGTGATCACGAAACCAGAAGTGGGTTACTCTAACTATTTTTAGTTTTCCTGAGATTCAGGGAGTGCCCAGAGGCATCTCTGGGGCTCCCTGCACCCCCCGAGGTAGGTGCTGGCTTAGGTAAGTGTAACCCCCCCTTCTGTCCCTGGCAGCGGAGCAATCATGGCAATCATGTTGCTGCCACCTCCCTGCCCCTGCACACACTTAACAGCCTATCAAACTTTCCCAGAGAGTTTGGGAACCACTGCTCTAGGGGAAGGAAACATACATGTACTGCTTACCATGGTTTAATGCACCCAGTCCCTGGAGGCAAAGAAACATCCAGCATGCTGTGAAGGAATGAGCTGAGAATGGCAACACAAGTGTTTCAAGCCAGGCATCCTGGATCGCCCTAAGGACCATACTCAGGGCACAATCCGAACCTGGACTTAGGCCGACACAGTTAGGCCAGCAAAGTTTGGCTGACACAACGGGCACTGTAAAGTATGTTTGGACCACTCTCGGAGCCAGAGAGGCCAGGAAACACGTGCGCCATCATCCTTGACTCTGAGAGTGCTCCAAACATGCTTTAGGGTGACCCTCATGCCAGCCAAACTTTGCTGGCCTAACAGTGCCAGCCTCACTCCAGGTTAGGATTGCACCTCACTGTCTTGCTCAAGCAGCGAATCAAGAGCATTGTGGGTGCTTGGTCACCCTGGGCCTTTGGCTGGCCATTCAGGTGGCTTGTACGTTTGTTGGGATTTTGAAGATCACCTACCCATCGACGCTCCTTTTTTCCCAGCCTCTACCTCGCTCCAGTTTTGCAAGCCACCGGGGAGCATCATCAGATGTCTGCATTTGGCCGGCGACCAAAGCATCTGGATGCCACATTTCTCCTCAACGTGAACAGGAGATAGAGTGAGATAATGGGGCTGCTCAGGGAGGGCAAGCATGCCGTGAAGGCAATCTCGACATGGAAATGGGATTAGATGATTGGAAATAATGTAAATCAATGATGTTCAAAACCCAGCCTCGTAGATTGGAGCACCGTGATTGATAGGGTGGGACGGAGCCATCTGAAGCCCTCGCTTTGAACACCCTACCCATCAGCAGGCCAGGCAAACGGACTTTCCAGGAACATTCCACAGATACTATCAGCCTCTCCTCCTGCCTCCAGTTAGTAGAACCCAAAGGAACAGTATTGGCAAACAAATGCGTTACCTCAGCTGAGAAGACATGGTGGAAGTGCTCACCCGCACTATTCCACAGTCCCCGAGGGCAATGCCTCCTCTCCTTACTCACCAAAGTCAAAAGAAGAGCCTGCATCAGCACAATAAACAGCTTTGCCTTTCTCAGAAAGGTGAACTGGGAAAGAAAAAACACTCACTTGCCAAAAGGAGGCAATGCAGAATGTCACATTGACAGGGAAAGCAGGAAATGCTCTTTAGACAGCTTCACGGTGCTTTTAGGAGCTAGCACTTCTGAGATGCTCTGCCTTCATTTCAGTTCAGCACAGGTGCCATTGTTCTGACTTAGACTTGATAGGTGTTCAGTACTGCAGAGAGCCAGTGTGGTGTTGGAGGAGAAAGAAACAGACACAGAAACAGAAGCCTTTATTGGCATAAAAAAAAAAACCAGTCAGCATCTCAACAATGATTAAGAACTATTTTGAAATATAGGCATGATTGAATCGTTTACCTTGACATTTAATTATGCAGTCTACAAAACTGGCCACTTTCTCTATCTTGTCTCTATCTTGGGCTTAAATTTCTTCTGCTGACCTCAGGAGGACTTAAAAGTGTTTAACTTGGACTGGAGGGTGCTCACAAACTTTAGAGCGCAATCTCTGGAGTTAGGCTGGCACAGTTAGGCCAGCAAAGTTTGACCAGCACAAGGGACACTGTAAAGTATGTTTGGACCACTCTTGGAGTCAGAGAGGTCAGCACACAGATGGGCACCATCCCCCCTGACTCTGAGAGTGGTCCATATGCGCTTTATGGTGGCCCTTGTGGTGGCCAAACTTTGCTGGCCTAACTGTGGCAGCCTAACTCCAGGTTAGGATTGTGCCCTTAATTTGTTCCTTTTGTTCTGAGATTGACATGTGTTGCTGATTTTGGCAGCAAATAAAAAGCATAAATAATACTGATGGGGGGAAAACTATAGACATCAAGACATTGACATGTGGCTACATTTTGAAGAGATCTGTGTGTTTGTAGCCACTAGGCAGCAGTAATTATAGTCACATTGGCATCTTTCAGATCTTGGTACAGTTCAATTATTTTGCTTCAGAATTTTCCCTTTGCCAGACCCATTTTCTATCATGAGCGAAGTACCTCTCGATGCTGCTCCCAAATAGCGTTTTAGTAACCAGAACAGATCTATGTAACTCATGTTTAGATAACAATGAGTCATCCTTGAGAAATCCTGTAACTAGCGGCTGACATAAGAGAGATCTGAAATTGATTGCAGTGAATCAGCCATGTCAGGTCACATGGTGACTTCCTATCCCATCAGAAGCCGCATCTCTCTCTCTCTCTCTCTCTCTCTCTCTCTCTCTCTCACACACACACACACACACACACAGAGAGAGAGAGATTTCTTGTCTTCTTTTATCCAGCTGTACTAGGAAGGTACCATCACTAACTAGCATACATTCAGCCCGTTTTGTCTTCCATTTTCCCTGAAACTTGCTTTCTCATCCTTTGGTCGTTTTGACATAGACCTGCTCTCACTGCAATGTCAAATACGACAATAGAGACTTTGTACTTATGTGCAGGTAGGAGCCCTTCCTTTCCTTCCAATACAGCAATCAAGTAGCTCTCAGCATTGTTCAAGCTATGAAATGAATCTTTATGTATCACTTTAAAATCCTTCCTTTCTCAAAAAAACCCTCACTGTGAGTATTGCTAGATTAGATGCATTCCAAAACATCTGATTTCCAAGGACACATCAGTGTCATAAAATATCATCATCACCATCATCACCATCATCACCATCATCATCCCTTAACTGCCGCACCCCATCCTTTTACCACTGAGTTCTGCCCCAGTCCCTGACTTTCTTCTCCCATTTTAAGAAGAGTTTATTTTATTAATAATAGTTTTGCTATTGCTAATATAATAATAAACTATGAATGAACTATGAACTATTATTATTAATAAAAACTATAATGAACTATGAACTATAATAAATAATAAATGAACTATAGGTTCCACGGATCTGTGCCCACGAAATCGCGGGCGCAGGTCCAAGAAAGCCGTGCAGCCAAAATTGGGGCCGCGTGGCCTTAGGACGAGGCCTTGGATGCATCCTAATGACCGCATCCCAGGCCCGCCCCCATCCCCTACCCAGTTCCGCCCACCCCCCGCCCAGATCCGCCCTCCCGCCTGCCCAGAACTGCCCCTGCACCAGCCGAGTTTGCTAGCATACGCTACTCCTATCATTGGCCTGGGAGCTCTAGTGCCGACACGAAGGTGCCAGTTGGCGCCCCTACATGGCGCTAGTGATGTAGTGCTGACGCAGCAGCATTGTGTCAGCGCTACATCAGGACTGGGATTGCTCCCTGCGAAAACATCAAAAAGCTAGTGTCATGTTTGGCCAACTGGAGAGGAGGGGCAAGAAAACAGAATCGAAGAAGTATTTGATTTACTGCTGTGAATGTCTGTCATCCCAGATGGGACACCAGGAGGGAGATGGACTCACACTGCAGGTGAAGCTTCTGCCATGACTTCTTTTATATTGCATTCATCTTGTCATATGTGCTCAAGAGTCTGCTGTTTGTGGAAAGGTCCAAGCAAGATCAGCATTCAAAGGGTTTGGCTTCCCCCTTTTTTGAGGTTGATTTAATCCTCAGTGTTGGTAAGAGCGCAACGATGAGGCATAAAATGCAAATGAACCACAGCATCGTTTCCATATTACTTCCTGCCATGATCTGCCCCCTTAAATGAAGAAAGCATGTATTTATTCTTTTATTGTGAAACATTTAAAAGATATTATATCCCTTTTGACAGCAGACTATTGACATGTGAATATTCACAGAGGGCAATTATTTGCAAATTGGGATTTGTGTGTTCAAATCATTCAAACATACAGCAATTCAGAGTGAAGAGAAATCCTTGATTATTCATGGAATAGAAATACGGGGCAGGCTGATTGTACCCATTTATTTACCTCTTATTCGCAGGGGGTTGGTTCCAGATCCACCACACACATGGATAAAGAATTCCATGGATGTTGGAGTCCACTCTTGAAGCTCATACAGAGCTCAATCCTATCCTGGAGTTAGGCTGGTGCAAGTCGCTTGTGCTAGCCTAGGAGTGTTGCAAACACACCATAAAAGCGTTTTTTTAAAAAAGCGACTGCAAGTGGTAGCAATGCCAATTGCCGTTGCTTAAAAATAATTTATTAATAAATTATAAATATTAAATTATAAATATAAATAATAAATTATAAATATAAAATATTGATTGATAAAATAATACATAATAAATTTGGAGAGATTGCTTCAAACACAGCCTCCTCTTTTAGTTGTGTGCTTTTTTTTTTTTTGAAGCGAAGTCATCAGGTAGCACTGCTGGCTGAAGTGCTTAAAAAAATACTGCAAACATTTGGAGCCGTGCGTGTCTGCTCCGATATGAGCAGTGGAGGGGGGAGGTCTCTGCAGGGCAGAAACCTCCCCCCTCAACTTGGAGTGGTCGCGCACAGCCTCAAGCATTTAAACCCTGAAGCCAGGGCGGCTGCCTCAAGGTCAGGGAACATTTATTTCCTTACTTTGACGATGCATTGCAGCTTCACTGGCGCTGGATAGAATTGGGCCCTTAGTGTCATTCATTTGGAGTGCATCCAATCTGGAACCCAGCTTGGAGCAGATGCAAGCCCTTTTATCAATCAATCAATCAATCAGTATTTATATACCACTTTTCAACAAAAAGTCCACAAAGCAGTTTACAGGCAAAAAAAAAAAAAAAAAAAAAAGAAGGTTAAATAGCTCCCTGTCCCCAAAGGGCTCACAATCTAAAAAAAAAAAAAAGGCAGACCACCAGCAGCAGCAGCCACTAGAAAAGACACTGCGCAGGGGTGAAGAGGGACAATTACTCTTCCCCTGCTAAATAGAACAGAAACACCACTTAAAAAGTGCCTCTTGCCCAGTTAGCGGGGGTTATCTGTAAAGTGCTTTGCACAAAGGTAACAGTGGAGAGAACTTCAGAGAGTTCTCCCTTTCCCCTTAGGTTGAGAAAGACCCCTTCCTCTTGGGAAAAGTTGTACTGGATGGCATAATGTTACTGCATTGGTGGCAGAGAAAAAAAATCCTTTGTTGCAATCACCATTACTGAGAAGACCTTCAAATCGGATCTAACCAACATTTGGTCAGATTCACTACACATGTTCCTCCAGTTTTCCTTCCATGTAGTAGCAGCAATGTGTATATCAAAAATAAGGTCTCTGTCCTGAGGAGCCCTAAACATATTGAAATCAACAAGATTTAAGAATGCTTAATGGTATGGACTGGAGGCAACAACCCTTCTCCATCACTGCCCACCAGCAATGGGTAACATCTGCACTCTCCACCCAGCTTTCCGGCAGTATAGCGATTGCATTGATAATTATATATCGTGTACAAAGAAGACACATTTAAAAGCTAATGTATCTGACACCTGCCTGGTGCGTTCTGTGCATGATCTGGCCTCATTTCCCATCAAGACTGCTTTTTGTTTTCAAACTCAAAATTCCTCAGTATGGTGCTATTTCTGTTTTTGATTTCTTGGCTTAAGAACAAAAAATCCTTTCAGTTTGGGCAATATGCTATCACATATGGTTTTTGTCTTGCAGCAGAAGAATCTGTACAAATTTGGCAAGACATACTCTCAACTGATAAGCCACATTAGTTTCTCTCTCCCTCTGTGTGTGTGTGTGAGTGTGTGTGCGCGCGTGTGTGTGCATGCACGTGTTTTGAGAAAGCCAGAGGCCACATTTTCATGGGGGATTGCTCTAATTTGCAGTGTTTAAAATTTGTCGGTATGAAATCTGGAGGGGTCCTCTTTCAGATTTAACAAATCAATTGTGACGGCTGCTCTCCTTTGATCAATCATATTTGCACCATTAAAGAATCTCCAAAGAACTGGATTGACTTCAAAAAATATGCTTCATAATGATGGCGGGAGAGCCTGGAGTTGACTACCAGACAAAAGATTACAAAGCAGTGTGATGGGGCTGTATTCTTCTCTCTGGATCAATGTTCTCTGGAGGCATGGAGGGAAGAGAGGGTAGTGCCTTCTGGCCTGGCCCCAGCCTCTGCTCCATCAGTGGAAAGTGTGAATGGGGCTTTGAGCATGCCCAGTTGTGTAGAGATAGCCTCTTCTATGTGACTGAATTCCCACACGCAGTATTGGTAAGATTGGGCAATCAGGGTGGGACAAATGAGAATTCGAAACAAGTTGCTTCTGTTCGTTTTGTTTGTAGAGGAGGCGTATGCCGGAGGCAGTAATACATTATAGACAGTGATGTCATTCAGGGGGAACGGACCAGAATGGGTGTTCCGGATCCTAACAGGCTCCGTGGCTGGTTCCGGGTTCCCGACAAGTGCCAATCAAAAGTGAGTTCCTGTTCCTAAATCATTTGAATAACACCACTGATTATAGAGCATTGCTGTTCTGTCTTTTCTGCTCTGTAAGGGTCATTTCATTTGTTATGCATTGCTCTGTAACTTTCATCAGATCTTCTCTGGCTGAACATTAATGCATTACAGAGCAGAAGAGAGAGAACAGGTAAAGGGAAGTGTATGCTATAGTGGAAATTATATGGATTGAACTCATTTTAGAAAAAGTGTTCAACTACCTGATAGGTCCTATTTACAGAGAGGGGAAGTAGTTGTGGAAGTCTATGCAAGAAGGCCCCAAGGACTCTTTTTTGTGACAATGTGAGCTCTTTCTGTTTGGCGATTGAGCATTTGCAGCTTCCTCTGTTACTAAGCCCCTTTCATGGATCACTGCCTTGTCGTGGCGAAGGGGCTTGAGTAGCTCAATGAAGCTGTGAGCTATGCCATGTAGGGCTACCCAAGATGGACAGGTCACAGTAGAGAGTTCTGACTAAACGTGATCCGCTGGAGAAGGATGCGGCAATCCACTCCAGTACTCTTGCCAAGAAAACCCCATGGATTACAGAACAAAAAGGCTAAACGATATGACACTGGAAGATGAGACCCTCAGGTCGGAAGGTGTCCATTATGCTACTGGGGAAGAGCAGAACACGAGTACTAGTAGCTCCAGAAAGAGTGAAGTAGCTGGGCCAAAACTGAAAAGAAGCTCAGCTGTGGATGTGTCTGGAAGGGAAAGGAAAGTGCGATGCTGCAAAGAACAATACTACATAGGAACCTGGAACGTCAGATCGATGAATCAAGGCAAGCTAGATGTGGTCAAACGTGAGATGTCAAGGCTGAACATCGACATCCTGGGAGTTAGTGAACTAAAGTGGACAGGAATGGGAGAATTTAATTCAGATGACCATTATATCTGCTACTGTGGGCAGGAATCCCTTAGAAGAAATGGAGTAGCCTTCATCGTGAACAAGAGAGTGAGAACAGCAGTACTGGGGTATAACCTCAAAAATGATAGAATGATTTCCATTCGGATCCAAGGCAAACCTTTCAACATCACAGTAATCCAAGTCTACGCCCCAACCACTGGTGCTGAAGAGGAAGAAGTTGACTGTTTCTATGAAGACCTAGAACAGCTTCTAGAATTAACACCCAAAAAAGATGTCCTTCTCATCATAGGGGATTGGAATGCTAAAGTAGGCAGTCAAGAGGTAAGAGGAATAACAGGCAAGTTTGGTCTTGGAGTACAAAATGAAGCAGGGCAAAGACTGATAGAGTTCTGTCAGGAGAACACATTAGTCATTGCAAACACGCTTTTCCAGCAACACAAGCGGCGACTGTACACATGGACTTCACCAGATGGTCTACATCGAAATCAGATTGATTACATTCTTTGCAGCCAAAGATGGAGAAGTTCCATACAGGCAGTAAAAACAAGACCTGGAGCTGACTGTGGCTCAGATCATCAGCTTCTTCTTGCCAAATTCAGGCTTAAACTGAAAAAAGTAAGGAAAACCGCTAGGCCCTCCACGTATGACCTAAATCAGATCCCCTACGAATATACAGTGGAGGTGACCAATAGATTTAGGGGCTTAGATTTGGTAGACAGAGTGCCTGAAGAACTTTGGACGGAGGTCTGTAACATTGTACAGGAGGCAGCAACTAAAACCATCCCAAAGAGGAAGAAATGCAAGAAGGCAAAGTGGCTGTCTGACGAGGCTTTACAAATAGCTGAGGAAAGGAGAGAAGCCAAAAGCAAGGGAGAAAGGGAAAGATATACCCAACTGAATGCAGATTTCCAGAGAACAGCAAGGAGAGATAGGAAGGCCTTTCTAAATGAGCAATGCAAAGAAATAGAGGAAAACAACAGAATGGGGAAGACTAGAGATCTTTTCAAGAAAATTGGAGACGTCAAAGGACAATTTCATGCTAAGATAGGCACAATAAAGGACAAAAATGGCAAGGACCTAACAGAAGCAGATGAGATTAAGAAGAGGTGGCAAGAATACACAGAGGAACTCTATAAGGCCGATCTAAATGTTCCTGATAACCACAGTGGTGCAGTCACTGAGCTCGAACCTGACATCCTGGAGTGTGAAGTCAAGTGGGCTTTAGAAAGCCTCGCTAACAACAAAGCTAGTGGAGGTGACAGCATTCCAGCGGAATTACTCAAAATCTTAAATGATGATGCTGTCAAAGTGCTGCACTCCTTATGCCAGCAAATTTGGAAAACCCAAAAGTGGCCACAAGACTGGAAGAGATCAGTTTACATTCCAATCCCAAAGAAGGGCAATGCCAAAGATTGCTCGAACTACCGCACCATTGCACTCATTTCACATGCTAGCAAGGTGATGCTCAAAATCCTACAAGCTAGGCTTCAGCAATATGTGAATCGAGAACTACCAGATGTACAAGCTGGTTTCCGAAGAGGCAGAGGAACTAGAGATCAAATTGCCAACCTTCGCTGGATCATGGAGAAAGCAAGAGAGTTCCAGAAAAACATCTACCTCTGCTTCATTGATTATGCTAAAGCCTTTGATTGTGTGGATCACAACAAACTGTGGCAAGTTCTTGAAGAGATGGGAGTTCCAGACCACCTGATCTGCCTTCTGAGAAACCTGTATGCGGGTCAGGAAGCAACAGTTAGAACTGGACAAGGAACAACCGACTGGTTTCAAATTGGGAAAGGAGTACGACAAGGCTGTATATTGTCACCCTGCTTATTTAACTTATATGCAGAGTACATCATGAGGAAGGCAGGGCTGGATGATTCACAAGCTGGAATCAAGATTGCTGGGAGAAACATCAACAACCTCAGATATGCAGACGATACCACTCTAATGGCAGAAAGTGAGGATGACCTCAAGAACCTTCTGATGAGGGTGAAAGAGGAAAGTGCCAAAATTGGTTTGAAGCTCAACATTAAAAAGACTAAGATCATGGCAACCACTCCCCTCACTTCCTGGCAAATAGAAGGGGAAGAAATGGAAGCAGTGACAGACTTTATTTTCCTGGGCTCCAAGATCACCGCAGATGGTGACTGCAGCCATGAAATTAAAAGACGTTTACTTCTTGGGAAGAAAGCTATGGTGAACCTAGACAACTTAATCAAAAGCCGAGACATCACCCTGCCAACAAAGGTTCGCATAGTTAAAGCGATGGTTTTCCCAGTAGCCATGTATGGCTGTGAGAGCTGGACCATAAGAAAGGCAGAGCGTCGAAGAATCGATGCTTTTGAATTATGGTGTTGGAGAAGACTCTTGAGAGTCCCCTGGACCGCAAAGAGATCCAATCGGTCAATCCTCCAGGAAGTCAAGCCTGATTGCTCCCTGGAAGGACAAATCCTGAAGCTGAAGCTCCAATACTTTGGCCACCTCATGAGAAGAGAGGACTCCTTAGAAAAGACCCTCATGCTGGGAAAGATTGAAGGCAAAAGGAGAAGGGGGCGACAGAGGATGAGATGGTTAGATAGTGTCACCGAAGCAATGAATATGAAATTGGGCGAACTCCGGAAGCTAGTGGAGGACAGGGAGGCCTGGCGTACTGGGGTCCATGGGGTCGCAAAGAGTCGGACACGACTTAGCGACTGAACAACAACAACTGTTACTAAGCAAACCTAGGATGTCTGCTCAGAAGTAAGTTCCATCGTATCCAGTGGAGGTTATTCCCAGGGATGTGCGTATCAGACTGCAGCCCTAATCTGTTCTTTGTCTATGTGAAGAAACAGTTCCCAGTCAGTCACTTCTTACAGTTTGTTTCAGTCCATTTCATATTGGTTCCCTGTCTTTCCCCTTCTTCTCCTGTCTTTGTTTAAAAGGTAGATCTGTTGGGTGACTGTGGGCGCAATCCAAACCTGGAGTTAGGCCGGCATAGTTAGGCCAGCACCAGGGCCATCGTAAAGTGTGTTTGGGCCACTCTCGGAGTCAGGGAGGATGGCTCACGTCTGTGCACTGGCCACGCTGACTCAGAGAGTAGTCCAAACATTCTTTACATTGTCCTTTGGGCCGGTCAAACTTTGCTGGCCTAACTGTGCCAGCCTAACTCCAGGTTAAGATTGTGTTCTGTGTTACTTTTAAAGTTGTCTATATAATGGGAATACTTTTAAAAATATATCTGTCTGAAGTTTGGCAAGGAATAATATTGGGCTGGAACATTTCATGCCAATGGAATAGCATTTGGTAGTTGGGGGGCAGTCACAGAAACCGCCTCAAGGACAGGGAGCATTTCTTCCCTTACCTCTCTGCTTCTGAGTAGAGATGCATAGGCTTATGCTGTAAATCTTTTAAGAAAAAAAAAAGCAGATATGCTTCTAAACATTGTTATGTTCCCCTGGGTGGAACTGATGACGTTGTACAGCTGTGCAGGGAATCTAGAGCTGTCTGTTATCGCTTCAGAGCATGGCCAAAGAAAATGACCCTATGTGATGCATGTTTCCTTGGAAGTAATTCCTATTTGAAGGAAGGAAGCTTGCCCCCAGTAAGTATGCAGAGTTGCAATGCTCACTGAGCTGGTTGGTGGAAAATGATGTGCTTCGCAGAACTCTGATGTCTTTAATCAAGCCAGCCTCGGGTCATCATTGGAGGTCAGAAAACAAAGGCCAGCCCTACCAAAGAAAACAGTTTATTCTGTCACCTCCAGGAGTCTTCTTGGGAGAGCCAAGTGAGTTTTGCTTTCAAGACAGGGTAGGTTGTTATCCATCTGGAACCAAACCATCTCGTCCACAGAAGTGCGCCACTTTTTATCACGTGTTGACAGAATGCATCAACCCTGGATTAATGAGCCTAGCAGCTTCCAGGGGAAAAAGTTACATAAATCAACATGAGTGTGGCAAAGCTATCTCCCACCTCTGTGAGGGAATGCTCCCTCAGGAAAGGCTTTCCACAGTCCAGGTATGAGGTTACCACCAGCACCCTGTAAGCCACTCTTCTTTCAGCACAAGCTGATTATTTTTTCTGTCGCCTGGGGTAGGAACGTCACATCTGATATTTATTGTCCTGTATTGAGCAAACCTCTTACCGGCCAAAGTGCTTTACAGCCCATTTCACATTCATTCTGTACCTTTGAAAAACCATGGTGTGAAGTGGAGATGAGAATTGGTCTTTTTATTGACAATGGACTTATTAAAAACATATAAATATACTTTTAATTGCAAGGCATTGTTCCACCAAATTCCCTGCTGGGCCTCCCCAAGGGCCCCAATGCCCACACTAGGCTAACTAGTTTCCCCTCCAGAGCAGCCCCGGAGATAGGCAAGAGGGAGGGGGTTCAGTCACCCACTGGGCCTCCTCTCTTCCAGCAGCTTTGCTTGGGATCACCAGCTGGCCAGCCTCCTCCAGACTGCCCTCATCACTGGCTTAGCTCCAAACTACCCTAAGTCTAGCACCAACGTACCTCACCACCAAACAATACGCAGTCAGCTTGCCCAAGCCACAACGGCCTCCTCCACTTGGTGGCTCCAAGGGCGTGGCAGCCATACAACAGTTCCCCACAAGGAGCTTACCTTAGCCAGTCTAGCAATCCATCCGTCCATCAGTCCTTCAGGCAACCAGCACTCCATCAGTCAGTCCCAATCCATCCATCCAGCACCTACCTGGTGCTCTCCTCCAACACCTACAAAGGTCCTTTCCTCCAGCACCTATCCAGGTACCACCCTCCAGCACCTATTCAGGTCCTCCCTTCCAGCACCAACTCAGGTGCCTTACTGTAGCTCCTGCCTCCAACTTTATACGGAGGCCAGCCAATCAGTAGGCAGGCTTTAATTCATCAGCCATACCCATCTGCACCTGTGGTAACCTCCCTTCAGAGCCCGAGCCCTTATCAGCCTGCAGCTGTGTTCCCGAGGCTTGCAAAGACCTTGGGGGTTAACCCTATAATCCCTGGCTTATCTGGGACAAGGGGTATAATTGCTGATACAATTCCCTATCCCCTTTTCCAATACAGGCATTGGAAATTTAAGAGCACAATCCTAACCTGGAGTTAGGCTGGCACAGTTAGGCCAGCAAGGTTTAGCTGGCAAAAGGGACACCATAAAGTATGTTTGACCACTCTCAGAGTCAACGTGGCCAGCGCACAGACGTGAGCCATCCTCCCTGACTCCGAGAGTGGCCCAAACGCACTTTACGGAGGCCCTTGTGCCAGCCAAACTTTGCTGGCCTAACCTGTGCCAGTCTAACTCCAGATTAGGATTGCGCTCTAAAACACCAAAGTAAGACCAAAATTGCTATGGCAGTCACTAGTCAGGATTCTCTTCACAAACAGTGCCAATTCAAAGCCTCCAGGAATAGAAATGTCTTGGTTATGTGTTTAAACCACAATATAGGGGAATCTGGCAGGATCGAACAAGGATCTGACAAAGAAGGCCCTTTCTCTCAAGCCCATCCACCTCCACTGATAGAGGGTCATGGAGAAGAGCCTCCAGGGCACATGAAATTCTCATGTGTTGTTAAGGTGGGTGGGTGTTAAGGTATGTTCATCCAAGGCTGTTTCCAGCATTAAAGATTATTATTCAAACCCCAAATTGAGACTGATAGAGACCCATTTTGTTTATTGGGTGAATCCCCTTGCCCTGCAGTGAGTTCCAACTGCCTCCTACCTTGGGTAGGAAGCAGCGCATGCCAGCTAGCCTGCCTGCTCCTGCCCAAGTTAGGATGGGGCTGCCCATCAATAACTGAATTTGAGAGGCAAATTTTAAGTCTGTTTATGTAGTATTACATACAGCAAAAAGCTTAATAAGAACTGTAATGTGGATCAGTTTAAATGCTGTAAGCGCCATGAGATGGATGCTAGTCCTTGCGGTACAAGTACCCTTTGGCTAATGATTTCAAAGAGCCTGAGCAAGACTGGGGCACAATCTCCTGGTACCCAAAGGGGTACATCAAACGCCTCTTCCTTTACCTGGGGTTGCTCTACAGTCTAGGCTAGTGGTCTTCAACCTTTTTCATTCCTGTAAGTTACCTCAACTCCACAACTGAGGCTTATGATTGCTGTATTCTTTTTCCAATAGTCGGTTCAGTAAAAGATCTCACACACTGTGGGCACAATCCAAACCAGCGCTGGAATGGCAAGGCCGGCCAGCGCCATATCCGATGCTGGGTTGGGGAGGCTGGAACATTCTTTCCCTTACTGTAGCGGAGGTTCCAGCCTCCCCTATGCGCTCCTCGGATCTGCGCCCGCTGAAGAGCTAAAGAGTGGGCACAGATCCAAGGAGACCGCGTGGCCCGAATCAGGGCTGCACAGCCTCTCCATTGGGCCTAAGATTCGGCCTTATGGCCGAATCCGAGGCCCACCCATGGCCCACCCATGGCCCACCCTCATCCCACCCACATTCTGCCCTCCTTTCGCCAATCCCCGGCGTGCGCTGTCATGGCACCTCTCTTGCACTGGCTGGCTTCGGCCGACCCAAGGGAGGAGCTGCGCAGGCGCTACAGGCACAGGTGCTGTGGCCGTAGCGCTGATGCAGGGCACCTGATCGGTGCCCCCGTATCAGCACTAGGCGCACAGTGCCAGATCAGCCCCATTGTGCCAGTGCTGCACGCACCGTAGGATTGCACTGCCCGTCTCCAACGTCTGCAATTTCTTATGTTGGTGCTC
>JAJKFI010000058.1:4236404-4257042 GCA_029204185.1 Lerista edwardsae | reverse complement strand
AGAGAGAGAGAGAGAGAGAGAGAGAGAGAGAGAGAGAGAGAGAGAGAGAGATGTAGCATCAGAATTTACCACAAACTCTGTGTTTGTTCACCAGTGTTCTACTCAACACTCCTCACAGGTAGGTGTCTAACTCCAGTGCCAGTCTAGGATCATTGTTTCTTCCGTCTTTCCCTATGCCAGGACAGAGTGTGTATCCACAGAAATCACCTTTAGGATAAGACCATCACCTTTGATTTCTGGGTTTTGTGTTGCTCTTGTGAAGTTCCGGACTTCTTTCAAAGGAAAAGACGGGGGGGAAAATGAGCTTTTTGTAAGATGTTTCAGCTGCAAACTGAAGCACATTTACCTGGGCGCATTCGCTGCTGAATGCAATGGATCTTACTTCTGAGTAAACCTGTTTAGTATGGCAATGTAAGCAATCACAGTTCTCAATTTAGCAACAGGAAAAGCTTGTTTTTAGTTCATTACTTTCTATTGAAGGGGGCGAGTACGTATTAGGTAGGCAACATGGCCTGCATGTTGCATGCCTCAAAACTGTGGAATAGATGGGAACGCTTGCATTTCAGTCTTTGAGGACAATCCCAGTCTTGTATACTCAGAAGTAAGTCCTATTGTCCCTCAATGGGGGTGCATAGAAGTTCTCATAACCTGCCCTTCTTTTTGTATCAGATTAGAGAGCACTGTTAGTATCAGGAAAAGCCACAAATAGCTGGGATCTCTGTTCTAAGACACATGGTGTGATTGTTATTGGTGATCTTTCAGTTAGACTGAATGACATGTCATTGTGACTGTTGTTTCCTAGGCAGCAACTGACAGTTTATTCTGATACCCCACAAGCTGCAAGCACAAGGCCTCACTGCTATATTTTAAAACAGTTGAATGGCAGATCAACTGGTGACTATTTTTTTTTTTGCTTAATTGCCTTAGATGTTACAGTATCTCTGACAGAATCACGCAAGTCCTTATGCTTTTTACAGTTTATTTTTATAAACAGTTAGAACCTGCATACAATTCGCTTTGGCTTTCAGATGACTGCAGGCTAATTTTAATAAACTCTTCTTTGCCTTAAAAATGACATCACCGTTATGAATCATTTATTATCTAAGTGGGTGAAAATAACTCTACAGGTGTTATGTTTATCTCCCCATTAATAGTTCCCTATATGTATGCAATGTGTAGCTTGGCCCTTAACACAGAAAGGAAAAGACCAGAAGATAGGGATAGACCGAAGCAGGGAAGGGGATCGTAGAATATAAGAGTCAGAAGTGGCCTGACGTTGACGTAGCCATGCCCCTGATGTAGCCACGCCCCTAATGTTAACGTGACCACACACCCTGACGTGACCATGCCCCCTGTCTTCACGGCCTGGCCTCGGAAGAGGCTACCTTGCAACATGGAAACGTGTTGCAAGGCAGCCCCTTCCAAAGCCGGGGCGGGCAATCTCCGCAGCCCGGCCTCGGAAGAGGCTGCTTTGCATCGCGGCTAGGTGTTGAAAGGCATCCTGCCCCCTTCTGAGGCCGGGGCGGGTGAGCCTATGAGCTTCTTTCCGAGGTGCCAGCAACGCCTCGGGGAGGAGCTCCTTGGCTCGATCGCGCTGCCCTCAGCTCTGCCTGTTCACCACTGGGCCGGGCGCGCACCCGGCCCAGTGCCAAACATGGAGGTGCTGCACTGTGTGGGAGCACCCCCAGAAAATTATTGTGGATGCTGACAGCATACCGGCACCCACCAAGTTGGCACTACTGACTCCGAGAGTGGTCCAAATGTGCTTTATGGTGGCCCTTGTGCCGGCCAAACTTGCTGGCCTAACTGTGCCGGCCTAACTCCAGGATAGGATTGTGCCCATAGTGTCATTAGATGCACCCACAGTTTTAGTTCAGTATTATAAACCTGGGGCAAAGGCGCAAACATGCCCTTGCCCTGGGGAGACTCCCAAGCGCACCAAAGCCACACTGGCCCACCCGCCTCACTAATCCAGCACAGTTTAGGATCGCACTCCCAGTGTGCTATCCAGACACATACTGCCTCTGAATATGAGGGTTCCACCTAGCCAATAGCTGCTGGCTAGACCTTTCCTCCATGACTTTGTCTGGTCCCCTTTTGAAGCCATCAAGACTGTGGCCATCACCACAACCTTTGGCATCCAATTCCAGAAGGGAGAAGGATTTGGGGGTAGGGGTTAAAGTGAGATGACATACAACAGAGGTGTGCCCCCCACAATCTCCTTGTCTGTTATCAATTGAACTTTAAATTACAGACTGGCCATTCCCAACCGCTAGATACTGAGTAATGGAATTCACAGGTGGGAGCCATCAGAGGATCTCTGGATACAACCGGAAGGTGCTTCTGGTCATGTTCGGGAGGTCAGGTCAGGCTCTCCAATGTGGGCCTAGCACCCACACTCAGTCAAATCTGGGGGGGGGGAACCCGCAAATAAAGAGGCCCCACCTGGACTGTGCTATAGCCATATATTTAGGGACCACGAAAGTAAAATCTGCTTCTTCTCTGTCCATCTTTAACGTAATTTAAATCTTCTGTCCGTCAGTGTGCCCAAGCAACCACTTTGCCAGACCCCCAGCATCGGCAAACATAACCAGGTTGCAGGGTCTTAAAGGGATCAAGCAGTGTGTCCTGAGCCAGCATTGCCCGGCTCCTTCCTCTTGGTGACAAATGGCCCCCACACACGTGACGACCTCCGCAAGGGTTACATTCCTCTCATCGCTGCGAAGACGGAATGCTGGACCATCGTGCAGTCTAGAATGTTGGACTAGTTGGCTCAAGAGCTGGATCTGGCACAGGCAGAATGGCAACTTGCCAGCAGTTAGCTGGCCTTGGGGTTTTGGCAGTGGATTATTGCAAGATTTGAGCAAACGTAAAGCAAAAAAAAAGTGCAAAAGCTGGCAATACATTTTCTTCTGCTACTGAGAAAACAAGATTGCTGTCTAACTGCCCAAGCGTATCATAGCATGGCATGGAGCATTGTAAGGGGAGATACACTGTAGCTCTTTCACCACCTCCTGAGGTTGCATCAGAGTTTCCAGCCCTGTTGCGTAAGGAACCTGCAGGGGGGAAGAGACATAAGGACCAGATGTATCAGGGTGATGAAGATGTGCTGTGCTGTGGGCTTCTTTCTGACACAGGCCTTGGCTCTTTGAAATACACCACAGGCGCATACCTTCTGTGCAACATCAGCCTACAAAGAAATTGTAGCCCATGTGAGAAATAGGAGCCAAGACCGGTATTGATTGGGACTTTTAAACCTCACGCTGGATGTCATGTAATCCCGGATACCTTTCAAATGCACAAGGAGAGGTGCGGGGAGAATGGTTTCAATTTTCAATTTCTTTTTATTGCTTGTGCATTTTTAAAAGTCAGGATAATATCTTGGCTTCGATACGACTGCAGAGGAGACGGTTTCTCCGCTTGGTCCACTGCCTATTCACCCTCATGAAACCAAACAGATAGATCGGGATGGAAACAGAACAGGCCTTTATGCCAAGGACTAGGTCATACATACTGCAGCCTATGGAGTGAAGATTTATGGCCACATGTAGAAAATGTGGAACAAATTGAATGAGAGGTGATCTCCCCCCATAAATGTGCAATGTTTTGGATCACACCAGAAATAGTTTGGTCAGAAAAATGCTTTGTAAGGCCAGAGGTTCGGACAGCCACATCTGAAAAACTTGGAAAAGAGATCTTGACTGGTATGGATGTACTGATATGAAGCGTGAATTTGCTGTGCGAGGCAAAGTGTCTAATACATTCAACATGGTCTAGTATAGTCTATATTTGCCTGAATCTGGATGGCTCTGCTCTTCTAGGTTAACACAAATACTGTCTATGGCAGGGGCTTTTCTCTGGGGTAGTCTTCATTGCTTTTTCTGCTTCACCCCTTCTTGCTTCCTGTACAACCAGAAGGACCAACCCATGACATTCAATCAAACCAGCACTTCTGATTTGTGGATAGACTAAACATACACAGATGGTCTTGGGAGTGCCAATAATACTATGCAGTCAGGTGACAGTTCTTTCCCACGAGTTTGACAGTAAGCTGTGATGCAGGATCATTAGTATGCTCTGAATACAGGTAAGTATAGGTAGATGATCCCTTATCCAGACATCCAAAAGACAGACGATTCTGAAATCCAGTCATCTTTGTCTAAGACTTTTAAAAACCCTTCTATAGAAAGGTCTGATGCTCATTCCCACGTACAGGCTGTAAGTTCTAGTCTCTGCTCTGTGGTGTGTGCCATGGTGGAAACATGTCAAAGAGGCCAGGAGACACCCAAATGGGTCGCAGTGAAAAGAGCAAGAGGAAGCATTTCTCATTGTATTTATGCAATTATTCCAAAATCCAGATAAATTTGAAATCCAGACACCTTCCCGTCCCAAAGTGTCTGGAGAAGAGATACTCAACCTGTATATGTTGCAAAGGTTAGGGTAAATCGCGCTATATTGTCTTCAGGCTCAACTCCAACTCCAAAGTTACATTTTAACTTTGATTTTAACTTTAAAAACTTTTAATGTTTTAACTTAAAAAATGATTTTAACCATTTGTTGGATAAACCCAGTTGTGGGGGGGAAAAAAAACCTGAACAAAGGAAGCTGGATCTTGTGACCAGAGTAACTATAGATGGAAAGCTTCACTTTGTAAACTCAGGGCCCCCTTTCTCTTAATAACCTTTAGGTTGAGTTTTCCTTCTAAAGGAACCCCTGAGGTTAAGATATCTAAAATCCAGCCTGGAAAGAGTGGGAAACACAACCCAATTGTTCTCACACCAACTTTGGCATTTCCTTTAGTCTATTTCCCTACTTAACACTTCATTTCTAAACAGATGCACTTAAACAGTTGTTTTTCATTAGCCCCACCAAAAAAAAGGTACATATCTTTAGGGAATTGTCTAGATTCTCCCATGTTTTCTTCCATAGTGGATCTGAAGGGCTTCTCGGTTTTCATTTCCTACTTCTGTTTCATTTTCCCATTGTGCATCATCGGATCTTGTGGAGGAAGGGGAGGGGCCATCAGTGGTGGAGTTCACCATGCAGGCACTTCCAGGATGAGGCCTGGCCTGACTTGGGTCACTGTCTGAAATGGCCCAATTCCACTGCCCCAGGTTTTTTCTCCTACCCTGCTGCTCTTTCTTCAAAATTGGCCAATGCAGGGGAGGAATCATGAGAGCTTTTCCCCACACTGGCTGGTTTTGAAATAGCATTAGTGGGAGAAGAGGTAAGAGATGGGGGGAGGTGATCTTCAATCTGTTGCCTCTCCTTCCGAGACAGGATCACAGCACCTGCCACCTTCTCGTCAAGCTCTGCTGCACCAAACCACAGTCTCCCCTCATTTTCTCCCGTGCTTTTCAAGAAGAGTGAGCAAAAAGAAGTAGGGACAGTAGCCAGATGGATGGACAAGCAACAGGACTAAGTATTGGGCAGGCCTGGGGAATGAGTAGAAAATGGTTTTATTTTTCATGGATTTCGGTTAGTTAGACATGCAGAAACTGGTGTTGTGTGTTTTTATTCCCAGAGTGCATTTTTGTAATTATAAATTATAATCACTTTAAAAGTGAACTAGGTGGGTGATACAGATGATATAGTGTCAGCAGATGCAGCCATATGCACATAGAAATGTTAAAGAATGGTTTAATGTTTTGGGTGTTTTACAAAAATGAGAAGTGCAGAAAGCGGTGTTAGGTAATTTCATTATCATTGGAAAAGCCATTTCTAGACACGGGATATCCCCTACCAATTTGTGTCCCCCAACTTGCCACCCGAAGGGCACATGTTGGAGATGTGCATGTGCAAAACCTGTGTTAAATGTGCATGTGCAAAACCTGCATGATTACTTTTTAATGAAGCAGAAAACATCTGTTGTCTGTAAACATTCTGAGGTCTGTTAAATCAAGGATCCCTTGTACTTTCAAATTTAGCAACTCTTTCCTGCATTTACATAAACAACAAACTAGAAAAACAGAAGCTAGTCTGTCAGCAACTATCTAGTTGCACTGTCTCTTATGTGTAATGGTCATTGCAGAATTGTTTTGTTCTGAATTTCGATAATACTGGTGGTTTCTCACATTTATCACACCATAAGCAGTTCTTGATAGAATATTGAGCTTTGTGGCAACTGTACATTCCATTTGATGTCACACAACCTATTTTTGGTAAAATAAAACTCATCATAAACTTAAGCACTGCCATTTTGCTTTTAATTAACTCCATTCCATCAAGGGTGTTACTCAAGGATGTTATAGAAATCAGGTCATGATTTTAACTAAACACGTTACTAAAATATGTCACACATAAAATAGGATATTATTAAAGGAAGGATGTTACTCACCAGTCATAGACAAGGGCATGATTTATCAAACAATTTGACACTACCCCTTTCCTTGATTCACTAATGGTCCCATGGACCATGTTGTTTTACTACATTTACTCCAGGTTGTATCTCAAGGAGTTAGTAGGCTGCACAGGTTCTTTCAGAGGGTCAGTCTGTTCTGTCGTGATTGGGTTCAGCACTTTCTGAAAGTGCTGAGTCATGTTTAGCTAGCTTTCACACCAGTCAGTAATGATGCTTCCATTCTGGAGATGTTCTGGGCGCCCAGCCAAGGTCACATGGCCGGATGAGTCCACATTTCAAGGGGATTGCATCATACACTTTTTCCTCATGAAGGCATATAAAAGGGCCTTGGAAACACCACTTGGGGCCCAATCCTATCCAACTTTCCCGAGCTGTTCAGACTCTGAGGTAAGGGAACAATTGTTCCCTTAATTCAGGCCTGAGGTACAATTCAGCCACAATTCAGGCCTGAGGTAATGGAACAAATGTTCCCTTACTTTGAGGAGGCCTCTGCAATTGTCCTCACACCACACATTGGCATGGCTGCATTACCACTGGGAAGTTGGATAGGATTTGGGCCAGCGGTGTTATGCTGCCGGAACGCTGGGCGGGACATCCGGGTGATCAACAGCCCGCCCGTCGCGTTCTGCAGCGTTACGCCGTTTGCGTAACCAATTACGCCGCTTGCGTATGTTACGCAAATGGCATAACGCTGTGGAACGTGACGGGCGGGCTGTCAATCACCCAGATGTCCCACCCAGCGTTCCGGCAGCATAACACCGCTGATTTGGGCCTTAGTTAGGCATCTGGTGTTGGTGTGGGATGACTACAGGCATGACCCATAAATGTGCCCATGACAAGAATAGGAGGTATCACTCCTATGTGATGGAATGTAAGAATGCTGTATATCAGTGGTTCTCAACTTTTTAGCACTGGGACCCATTTTTTAGAGTGACAGTCTGTCTGGGACCCACCAGAAGTTATGTCATGGCCGGAGGTGCTGTCATTGTGACGCCAGAGCCTGTTGCTTTCCTGAGAATGCAACAATCGTTGGGTTATTTCTCAGACATTTTCCAATAGCAAAGTGAATCAGAAAGAAAAAAGTCTATTTATAGCCATATTTTAATATGGCTGCTCTAGATGCTTCGCAACTTACCAGAAATTGGCTCACGACCCACTGGCGGGTCCCAACCCACAGTTTGGGAACCACTGCTGTATATCATTCTGTCTAGGGGTGGTGTGGGGTTTGTTGCTCATGCAAATTTCCTGGTTTCTGTCCTTCTCTCATTGATCTGTTCCATTGCTTCCATATCTGAGAAAGCACACTCCTTTCTGAAGCTTGCCTGGTCACCTCATTGTTACCCTTTTGCTGCTTAGCCAAAAGTGTTTAGTTAAATTGATGCCCTTATAGTGTTTGATGTTCTCTATACTCTGAGCTGATGTTTGACCTCAGTTGGGTTTGGTCCCATTCCATTCCATTCCAACTCTAGGTAAATATGGGGCCATAGTAAGGATATTTGTGACTTTCAACTTGTAAGGGTATTTCTGTATCGTAAAGAGTATATGTGGCCTTTCTTTATCATTTAGACCAGTGGTATTCAAACTTTTTAGACTGGGACCCACTTTTTGAATGGCACTTAGGTCAGGACCTACCAGAAGTGATGTCATTAACTTGGAAGTGATGTTGTGGCAGGAAGTGACATCATCAAGCAGGAAGTGCTGTCATTTTAACATAATAAAATGACACTCCTGAAATGCAAATTGGCATTTAATTCTTGGACTGCAGCAATTGAACAACCATGAAACATCCCTGACAGAAAACAAGATTATGACAATGTATTAAGTAAAAGCACTAAACTAAAAACATTTAAAAAAAACCCTCACTTGAAAATTTAAACTGTTAACATACACAAAGGGAATATAGCAAGAGTAAGGTCTGCGGCTTCCAAGATGGCTGCTCTCAGCTCTCCATGACCCACCTGACATCTGGTTGCGCCCCACCAAGTGGGTCCCCACCCACAGTTTGAATAACACTGATTATATTTATTTATTTTATTTATTTAAGAAATTTTTACCCCGCCTTTCCTCTGCCAGGGCAGATGTCCAAGGCGGCTTACAATATTAAAAAAGATAAAAATAAAGTATAACAATTAACATTAAAAACAGTTAAAAACAGTATTAAACAATAAGCAATCAAGATTAAAAACACAAACAATTTAAAAACAATTAAAAAATAAAATAAAACACAAGCCCCGTGGATCATAATAACCAGCCAGCCAACCTGTCAACAATTAAAAGCTTTTTGGAATAAAAAGGTCTTCAGCCCCCGCCGAAATGTAAACAGAGAGGGAGCAGTTCTCAATTCGAGGGGAAGGGTGTTCCAGAGTTGGGGGGGCCACCACCGAGAAGGCCCTCTTCCTGGCCGCCACTCCTCTTACTTCTCCTGGTGGCGGCACAGTCAGAAGGGCCCCCCCAGATGATCTAAGAGTACGGGTTGGATTATATAGAAGAAGGCGGTCCCTCAAATACCCCGGACCCGAGCCGTAAAGGGCTTTAAAAGTCAAAACTAGCACTTTGAATTGGGCCCGGAACAGAACCGGCAGCCAGTGTAGTCGCCGAAGCAGCGGCTCGACAGAGTCAAACCGACGTGCCCCAGCAACCACCCGAGCCGCCGCGTTCTGTACTCGTTGTAATTTCCGGACCGTCTTCAAAGGCAGCCCCACGTAGAGCGCATTGCAATAATCTAATCTTGATGTCACTAGGGCATGGGTCACTGGGGCCAGGTCCACACAGCTCAGGTACGGCCGCAGCTGGCGGATCAGCCGAAGCTGAGCAAAGGCTCCCCTGGCCACCGCCGCCACCTGGGACTCCAGGTGTAGCTGTGAATCCAGGAGAACCCCCAAGCTGCGAACCTGCTCCTTCAGAGGAAGTGCGACCCCATTCAGAGCAGGACGATAGTCCAATACCCGAGCTGTGGATTTCCGAACCAAAAGCACCTCTGTCTTATCCGGATTTAATTTCAGCTTGTTCGCCCGCATCCAGCCCCCAACTGCCTCCAGACAGCGATCCAGGACCTCAACCGCCTCCTCAGAATCAGGGGGAAAGGAGAGATAAAGTTGGGTGTCATCAGCATATTGATGGCACCCCACTCCGAACCCCCGGATGACCTCTCCCAGCGGTTTCATGTAGATGTTAAACAGCATGGGGGATAAGATGGAACCTTGCGGCACCCCGAACCTAAGAGGTCGGGGTGCCGAACAAGAGTCCCCCAGCACCACCTTCTGGGATCTGTCAGCCAGGAAGGAGCGGAACCACTTCAAAACAGTGCCTCCAAGCCCCAACCCATCCAACCGACCCAGAAGGACACCATGGTCGATGGTGTCGAAAGCCGCCGAGAGGTCCAGCAGGACTAACAGGGTCGCACTTCCCCCGTCCATCCCCCGGCGCAGGTCATCCACCAAGGCGACCAAGGCAGTCTCCGTCCCGAACCCCGGCCTGAAGCCAGATTGGAATGGGTCCAGATAATCCGTTTCCTCCAGAACCCTCTGAAGCTGGGACGCCACCACCCGCTCAATCACCTTGCCCAGAAATGGGATATTGGAGACTGGCCGAAAGTTGTTTAAATTTGAGGGATCCAGGGAGGGCTTCTTCAGGAGGGGGCGAACCACCGCCTGCTTCAAAGCAGGCGGGAGCACCCCCTCCTTCAGAGATGCATTCACTACCCTCCCCGTCCACTCGGCCAGCCCTCCCCGGGCAGCTCTAATTAGCCATGCCGGGCAAGGGTCGAGCGGGCAAGTAGCAGGTCTCACACTCCAGAGAATCCTGTCCACATCCTCAGGCTCTACAAACTGAAAAGAATCCCAAATGATAGGATAGACAGGTTCCCCGGGGACATCACTAGATCTGCCCACAGCAGCGTCCAAGTCATGCCGGATCTGATCGACCTTGTCTGCAAAATGTCGAGCGAACTCATCACAGCGAGCCTCCGTGTGCTCCTCCCCACCAGTAAGGGGGGCAAGATGTAACAGACTGCGGACCACACGGAAGAGCTCAGCCGGACGGTTCTCTGCAGACGCAATGGTGGCAGAGAGGTGAGCTCTCTTAGCCACCACCACTGCTCTAGAATAAACTTTCAATTGGGCCTTAGCCCGTGTCCGGTCAGATACGGCAGGAGTCTTTCGCCACCGACGCTCTAGTCGTCTGCTCTGTCGCTTCATCGTTCGCAGCTCCTCAGAAAACCAAGGAGCGGCTCTGATTCTGCGACTGGGCAGAGGACGCTCAGGAGCAATCTCATCCAGGGCCCTGGCCATCTCCATATTCCAGAGGTCCACCAGGGCACCGGGTGGATCTCCAACTCTGGCAACAGGAAAATCCCCCAGAGCCCTCAGGAATCCATCTGGATCCATCAGCCTCCGAGGGCGGATCATAGAATGTGATCCCCCGCCATTGCAGAGGTGAGAAGCCGCAACAAGCCTAAATCCCACCAGACAGTGATCTGTCCATGACAAAGGAGTGATCTTAATCTCCTCCACCTCCAGATCACCATCAACCTGTCCCGCAGTAAACACCAGGTCCAGCGTGTGTCCCGCCTCATGCGTCGGGGCAGAAATTCTTTGAGACAGAGGCAGATATTTTTTGAGACAGAAAAATATTATACATTATTGGGTATATTATTATACCCAATAATGTCTCCATATATTTTATCCCTTGCTTGCATAGCCCTTTTGATTCCCTGCCCTCTTGCCAGCACATGTATGTAATGGCAAATTTGCAATAAAAAAGCTTAGTATCATTTGCTGATGATCTTTGCACAGATGAATCATAACAAGACTATGGATTCTTGGCAAGTTCCTTGGACAAACTGTGCATAGTTTCATGTACCACCTGCAGAGGAAAGTTCAGAAAGGAATGATTTGTGCTTCCCAGTGCTGACAACGTTATGAAGGACATGGCACGTAAACAGCTCCACCTATTCCAGCCATGCTTTCCAACACAAACTGTGACATAAGAAACCATGTTCTGTGTCCCGGTGCTAGAGTCCTTGTGACCGTCAGAAAATGCTCAGAATGTCCCTTGCAATGCAACATTTGCAAAAGATGCAACTGAGAGCGCAATCCTAACTTTCGCTGGAACAGCAAGGACTGCAGGCCTGCGCTGCATCCAGTGCAAGTTGGGAGTGCTCAGGAGCTTCCCCTACTCCTGCTAGCATTGGTCCAAGGGCGCCTTCAGGAAATATCTGCACTTGCTGTATAGCAGGCGCAAAACCGAGGATGCAACGCAGCTCAAATCGGGGCCACACGGCCTTGGGACAGAGGCTTGGGTGCAGCCTAATGACCGCATCCCAACTCCACCCCCCTCCCCAGACCGACACACATCCCGGCCTGCCCACTCCCGCCCAGTTCCTCCCTCTCTCCTTCCCTTTCCCCGCACAGAACTGCTCTTGCACCAACTGAGTTCGGCCGGCTCAAAAGTGGCACAGCACAGCCTTGGGTTGGCACCCTTGGGCCAACACTGCTGCTAGCGTTGGTCCAAGGGCGCCTTCAGGATTGCCCCCTAAGAGTAGCAGTTTGAGATCTGCCATTCCGGAGCCAACCCTTCCCCTACCCTGAATTGTGCCATCTAATATGCAAATTGCCAATGCCAGGGCAAAAAGAGCAATGTTTGTGGCAAAGACAGCAGGTCATTTGAACATGCACATAGGCCCACCCATTCTGGTCTGAGTGGCTCTCTGACAAGTTAGTTGCTCACCACGAATCTAGACATCACAAATGCAGCAGAAGTTTATCTGAGTTCTCTGTGCAAAACATTTTTTGATGTTTTTGGCTTGAAAAAACAAGTGATTCTGGATCAGGCTAATGTTCTGTGGCCCTGATCCAGAGAACGTTAGTCATTCCTAAGACCTGTTGAAATCTGTTGGATTTAAGTTAGTCATGATGACTAAGTTATCCCAGTGATTCCAACAGGACTTAGGCATGACTGACTTTCTCCAGTTCGGGACCTGTCACCAGTCCATTCTTCTATACTGGCTGACAGTTTGCTTCAGTGCAAAGCTGCTGATCCATGAACTTCCCTATATGCCTGTTCTAAACTTTTCTAAGCAAGCAAGTCCTAAAGATCCACCAATGGATCAAAAGGAAGTCAGCTTTGGGTTGTATCATTAGCATGATGAGTGGAGCATGTACAAACTAGCTGGTAGTTCTTGGCATTTGGTCTGCCCTCACGCCTTACAAATGTTGTGCAAATGCAACAATGGTACAAAATGCTTAATAAGTTGATGTTCCTGCATGGGAGGAGGAGGTGTGGTCTGGTGGTGGATCAATGTCCTTGCCTGAAAAAACTAAGCAGGATCAGCTTGGGTCTTGCCTTGAATGGGTGTCTGGAAGCCTCTGGCTAGAGATAAAGGACCATGGAGTATGGAGGATTCGACTTGCAAGAAATTGATAACACCCTGAGAACCACCCTGACATATGAAGCTTGGAAAGTGCAAGAACTGTGCAGCCAGGATGATGACTGCACTATGAAGGGAAACATCTAGAGCAGTGGTTCTGAAACCTTTTAGCAGTGGGACCCACTTTTTAGAATGATAATCTGTCTGGAACCCACCAGAAGTGATGTCATGGCTGGACGTCCCATCATTGTGACACCAGAGCCTGCTGCTTTCCTGGGAATGCAGCAATAAGTTGGGTTATTTCTCAGCCATTTTCCAATAGCAAAGTGAATCAGAAAGGGGGGGGAAAGCCTATTTACAACATTCACACAAGCAAAACAATCACTCCCCTTTTCCAGCATCTCATCTTCCCATATTTTCAATATGGCTGCTCTAGGTGCTTTGCGACCCATCTGAAATTGGTTTGCAACCCACTGGTGGGTCTTGACCCACACTTGGGAACCACTGATCTAGAGAAATGGAGGCTTCTATGAGTTTCTCTCATCATGGAGTAAAACTCCATGTAAAAATATATCATAAAGATAACACTTGGGTTACAGTCATAGGGACGTGGTGGCGCAGTGGGTTAAACTGCTGGTGCTGGGCTTTCTAGCCAGAAGGTTGGGAGTTCAAGACTACGTGACGGAGTGAGCTCCCATCACTTGTCCCAGCTCCTGCCAACCTAGCAGTTCAAAAGCACCTAAAAATGCAAGTAGATAAATCGGTACCACTTCGGTGGGAAGGCATTCCGTGCACTACGGCGTATAGTCATGCCGGCCACATGACCACGGAAGCTTGTCCTTGGACAAACGCTGGCTCTACAGGCTTAGAAACGGAGATGTGCACTGCCCCCTACAGTCGGTCATGACTAGACCATTCGGTCGTGGGGAAACCTTTACCTTTTATGGTCAGCTTGCCTTTGTAAACTGCCTTGAGCCTATGAGACAGATAATGTTGAAGCTAGACATGACATTTGGAGGTCCATGAATGGCCTCCCCACAGGCTTTTCAGTGGACCCTATGTGGACCATATTGCTCAGGAAAAAGTTGGGATTTAATTATTTTTCATGGACTATTTTCCCAATTGCTTTATATGTTCAAAACAAATTAGGCATCTCTTTGGTGCTTGATTTTCCCAAATCCCCACCCCCACCCCCAAATGTATACCTTTGAATGGAAAAGGTTCCTGGGAAGTAAAGAGGGGGGAAAAAAGCATTTGCTTATTGAGTAGATCAGACTGCCGAATGTGGGTCAGGAAGACCTTGATAAAGCAGAGGTGGAGAACATCTGCCATCTTTTGAGGTGGAGAACATCTGTCATCTGTGGTCAAAGGCACATTAACTAGAGTTATTATGGCAAGCTGACTGGTGGGTCAGATATCAATACTCTGAGCTGACGTTTGGGTCAGATATCCATGTGTCACATAGATATAGGCAAGTGGCAAACCAGGGCTCAGGATGGAGTATGCATGGATACTATGGAATAATGGAAAACAATATGTCATCACCTGACCTCTTACACTATCTGCAGTTAGCAGTGCAGCATTCAACCGTTCAAGAGATGAACCCCTGAGGACCCATTGCAGCTGAGGCAGAGCCCCAGTTAACGACACTTTTGTTGAGCACGCCTAACCTTTTCAGCCCATGGCAATGGCTAACCAGGGAATCTTGTTATGCAGTTGCAAAATTCGTTCCTGCTCTGAATTCTTTGAATGCTCAGTGCATACTTCAAAGCCTGCAGGCAAGTTCCCAGGATCACAGTCAACCTGCAGACTTCCCTAGGGCTGTCCATCTCATCTCGACTTCAATGCCTAAACGTTCTGCACTCAAGCCTGACTTCAAGCATTGTGGCCCTGTGCGCATAAATCCCTTAAATTAAGCCTGACTGGCACATAAAGACTGTAAGCAAAGTCAAACCTTGAGGGGGAATATCTGACCTTTGCATAAGAAAAGCCCTGAGAAATTCTGCAAAACCCCACAAGGCTCTGTAAGTATCCAGGAGTTTGGGGATAATTGGAGCTGAGGTAATGCAGCTGTCTCACTACACGTTGGGACGTTAAGGCTATGGAAGTGGCTTTGTTACTGTTGTTGTTGTTTTAAGTTATTTAATGGCTATGTTGTTTAGCAGTGAAATTTGAAAAACTGAAACCTTTTCGCACATCAGACCACAATCTTATGCACACTTATCTGTGAGCATCCAAATGAAAATGATGAGACTTACTTCTGATCAAATGTGCTTAGGACTGTGCAGTCAGTTGTGCAACATCGATTCCGGGCATGGTCTCAGTGAGGGCACTTGATACCATCCCCTTGCTGAGGGTGCAAGTGTAGATCTGTTCAGTGGCTGGATGGTAGACAGTGCAGGAGGGAAATAACATGACTGGGGGGGAAATGTAATTATTTTAGCAGGAGAGAATGCTGTCATTGCTGCTGGCTGACTGAGAATTACAGAAGCTCACCTCTGCTACTATTATAAGTTAAACTTGGGGGTTAAAATATCTGAATAAAAACACAAAACACCCCATTTTGGTGTTTAAGATATTTTCCAGAAATTAAAATAGATTACTTTTCCAATAAGAAATAATACTGTGGTAGCATCTGCTGACACTATATCACCTATATCATCTACCCACTACAATTTTAAAACATTTAGAATTAATAAAAATGAGAACTTGGAATGAGAATGTAGAATAAAAACACATAATACTGCAATTCATTGTTTCAATCAAGAAATTTTGGGAAAAAATATCACCAAAAAACACATCCCTATTTATAAGCCTCACTAGAAATTGCTTTCCTGAAGATGCCTGTAGCCAGTACTTAGAATGACAATGTATCGGAACGCCCACATACATACATGTATGTATGTATATGTATGTATAACATACATATGTGTTATACACACACAATGTTATAATGACCTTAGACTGCTAAATGACTTCTGGTCCAATCCTATCTGGCCTATGCACTGCTGGATCTTATGCTCTGGCAGCTCAAAGCCCTTTGTGGAGGTGTGAAAGCTGAGATGCCATTGTGGGATTCTGCAAATGGCCAGAGGTGCAGCACTCATGCCAGTGGCTCAGGAGACCCTGCCAGTGTTGGTAAATTGATGGCAGGGGCAAGGAGGGGCACGTTCATGGGCACTCCAGGGTAAGTCAGGGTTGGGAAGTGGGGTGGAGGGGTGAATCTTGGAGGCAAATGTGCATGCCAGATCCTACCCCCCATTTCAGTCTGCCTATCCCTTTTCTCTCCTTGAACTTATGCTAGCTACATAGCTGGTGTGGGTCAGAGGAGGCCCATAGAAGCCTTACCTAAAGGTACACAAAAATGCTTTTTTAACTTATGTCTGGTTGGCCCAGAGGTGTAGGGAGAGTGCCGCGGGGGGGGGGGAGGCAAGCACGATGGGGGCTGGCTGCAGCAGGGTGCAGCAATGCGGAAAAATCTACATGCTTTTCGCCCCACCCTCCCTTGCTCTCAGATCGCTCCTAAATGGAGTGTGGGGAGATGTGGCTGGGCAATGTATGGGGGCAGGGCGGCCGGACTGGAGTGGTGGTGACATCACCCCACCCCAGGTGCACTGTGAGCTAAGAATGGCACTGAGTTGGCCTTCTGGTCACACCCACCCCATTGGATGCACTGCTTACCTCTTCAGCACAGCGGCATTGCCATCAACGTTGGGGGATAGGATTGCGCTACAGACAAATAACTGTTTTGTAAAGATTCATAAAACAGAGAGGGGTTCTGCAATCCTACTGATCACTGAGCTAAATGATGGACTATGCAGCAATGGTGTGCTGTTGCATGTGTACCAGCAAATGTCAGTAAGGAGAGCTAGATGGTGGCAGGGGAAAAGGCGTTCTCTCTTTTCAGTTCTGTGGTAAACTTACTCTTTGGTTACCCAGAGGCCTCACTCCATGATGCTTATTCTTAGGCCTCACTCCATGATGCTCTCCCTCTTCTCATGAAGAGAAGACATTTAGTGAGATGAACTAGCTGGAGAATCTGCTTCCATCCTTTCCAACAAAGATGCCTTGGCTGTGTTTCCTTAAATAAAACTATTGTTGACTTTTTAATACAATCCTCACGCGCAACTTCCCACCTGGCCTTTCCTGTACAATGTGCACTTTGGCATTTAATCCCTGCCAATGATAAAAATGACCACAGACAGAGTTTGTGGAAGTAGGCCAGATGGATCAGTGGCAAAGGAATTGCTCCACTGGGGTTCCAAGCATGGTCAAGCATGTTCAGATGATACTGACAGGGACATACGTAGAGAAGCCCCGTTAAAACAGCCACAGAACGTGGTCTGGGAAGAAGCTGGATGTGAAATGGCACCACTCTTGCTACAGTTCATCCCTTCAATTGGAATATACTGAGGTTGCACTGATCTTCAGACCCAAGGCATTTCAACATCAGCAATGTCATTTTGGGCGCAGTCCTAACCTGAGTTAGGCTGGGACAGTTAGGCCAGCAAAGTTTGGTCGGCACAAACTGTAAAGTGTGTTTGGACCACTCTCAGAGACAGGGAGGATGGTGCACATCTGTGTGCTGGCCCCTCTGACTCCAAGAGTAGTCCAAACATTCTTTACAGTGTCCCTTGTGCCAGCCAAACTTTGCTGGCCTAACTGTGCCAGCCTAATTCCAGGTGAGGACTGCGCCCTTAAACACACATCCTGTTTTTAGACCATGAATGCTGGGGGATCTGAATGTGGCTTCACATGCAAGTATGTCTTTCATTCCAAATGTGCAGACGTTTGACTAGAAGACCATGGGATCTAGAATGAAATAGCTGCACAAGGACATTTGGGTGTGTGTGTGTGAATGAATGGAACAATGAAGGCAATCTCTTTTCAGAACGCATGTCATGTCTGCCTAAGGCTGTTCCTCACCGAGGCTGCTGAAGAGACACCCACTGGCTCTGAGCATTTTCAGTGAGTCAGAGGAAGGTGACAGAATGTTGTCCCTGTTCATGGCATGTTTTTGGAAAAAAAAAAAGGATTGGAAGAACTGAGAATATTTCCCAAGCTCCCAAACATTTACATACTTACAAGAAGGTCAGTTCTTTTTCAGCCATGCCTTCCTTTTGCTCCATCCCTCTCCTCATCTCCAAAGGCAACTCAGCACGGCGTGATTTACTCCTCCTGCCTGGAGCCACCTGGCCGGTCTCCAGCCTTTTCGCTCAGCCTCCTCTCCCGAGTCCTGCCTCCACCCCCTCGATAGGCTTGATTTCCCCAGCTTCTGGTTTAGCAACTCAGGCTGGATCTGGGCCGAAGTACAATTATAGTAAACATGGCAGCATCACTTCCAGAAAGCAAACCTGACTCCGGGGAATGAGCTGTAATTATAGCCGGGGCTAGGATGAGATGGTATTAGAGCAACTTTTCCTTTTGGCAGCAGGCGGGTGCAGCCATCTAGTTCTTATTTCCAACTGGAACCTGGTTTTGCAGAGTTTATATTTTGTCAGTGTTAACATTACTCACCTGTTCAGCGCATGCAGGGCGACAGTAAGAATAATGGCTTGGATCCGAAGAACCACTAGCAGTTCATAGAATGGGGCTTTCCTGCCTCTAAAAGTCACTCCTGAAGACTGGGGGATCTTCTTTGGCATTGAGGGCTGTAGATTGGGGTCAAGGCAGGAGGAGAATAAGTGGAAATCTGAGCTTCCTTTGCACAAGTGGAAGTGCCTTCCACTAGTGCAAGAGCTCATAAGAACATAAGAAGAGCCCCACTGGATCAGGCCAAAGGCCCATCTGGTCCAGCTTCCTGTATCTCACAGTGGCTCACCAGGTGCCTAAGGGAGCACACGAGACAACAAGATGCCTGCATCCTGTTGCCACTCCCCTGCATCTGGCATTCTGAAGTAGCCTACTTTTAATGTAAGGAGGCAGCACTCTAGCCCGTGATGGACTTTTCCTCCAGAAATCTGTCCCATCTCCTTTTAAAGGCACCTAGTCCAGATGCCATCACCACCTCCTGTGGCAAGGAGTTCCACAGTTTACAGTAATTATCCGCTGGGTAAAAAAGTATTTCCTTTTATCTGTTCTAACTCTCCCAACACTCAATTTTAGTGGATGTCCCCTGGTTCTGAAGACGGTTAGACCACTGTATTTCTTATGAATGATTGTCATAATTATTAACATGGTAACTCAAGTTGGCTTGCGATGAGATTTGAGTGCTCATCAATCAATCGCCACATAAAGGTCAATGCAAAATGCAAGCCACATTTCTTTGTTTGCTCTTTCAGGATCCTGTACATTGACATTCTTATGGATTCTTTCAGTACATTGACTGTCTTTGCAATTTAAGAAAAAGAAATCCTGGAATGCTGAATACTGTTTATTATTGCAAACTAGCTGGTCCTTACCTAGCGTTGCCTGGGTATTTATTCATCCCAAGCTTCTATTAGACAGGAAAAGGAATGAATTCTATCTATAGTGTAAAATTGAAGTAATTTTATGTACAGGAAATTAAAAATATAAGTACAGTATAAAAATTATAAAGTACCATCTTTTACAAATTCACTATAATATTAATTTAACTCAAAACTTGATTATAAACATTTTTAGTTTCACCTCCAGGAGCAAGAATAAATAAATTCTTGGGTGAACACACCCTTGAGCAAGCAACATAAAGTTGTCCGTGGGAGAAACATGGCAATCTCAAATCCACTCCGCAGTACTTAATAGACTGACCCTGTGACCTGTTGATCGTGATCGAGAATGCAAGTCTCACTGGAAATTGCAATCTCTTAAAGTTAAAAGGGAGATCCGTCGGAATGAGTGGTATCCATGGGATAAAAACTGTTTCACCCTCTCCCTTTCTTGTTAAGATAGTTGCTTCAATTACAGTACCCAGCATCTTCTTGACACACAGCCTTGTGCCGTTGCAAAGTTTTGGCGGGTCGAGGTCCCGTAGTAAAATAATTGGAGATCCCACTTTAAGTAAAAGACTATGTGGTGGCAATCCAGCCAGATCAAGTGAGTTTAGGAAGTCTGATGGGAAATTGACGACCCCATAGGCATCTCCTACGGTATCGATAGACTTGTATTCAGTGACTATGCCTGGTAACATGGCAAGTATTTGATTGGACTCCAAGACCGGAGCATAATGATTTCTAAAAATTTCCAGAAGATTCTACAGAGCTCTATTCATTCTATTCGACTACACTTGGGCTTAAATGTCATTGGGACTATCACCAATCAGCTTAGCAACCCCGAAAACTATGAATTTGACACGAATGTTAGTCATTTTGGACATTTTACTTTTCACCCCTTCTCACCCCCCATGCTGACGGGTGCTGAACTTGGACTTACACGGCATCGGGAGTGTCACCGTTCATCTCAGCGACCCCAAAAACTATGGATTTGGCACTAACATTGGCCGTTTTCGATTATTTTTCCATGGCACCCCCTTCCCACCCCCACCCCTATGGGTGCCTTACCCCCACAGTATTTCTAGAAGTGGGATGAGTTTGAAATCTGAAATCAAATGGCGTCCTCTACGCCACCATAAGCGTGCTGCGGATATTCTATTTCCAAGCGCTGTATCTTGCACCCCTTCTCACCCCCCCATGCCAAGGGGGGCCAAACTCAGACTTAAACGGCATTGGGAGCATCACCGTTCATCTCGGCGACCCCGAAAACTATGGATTCAACACCAATGTCGGCCGTTTTTGATTATTTTTCCATGGCACCCCCTTCGCACCCCCACCCCTAGGGGTGTCTTACCCCCACAGTATTTCTTTCCAGATCGCAAGGCATATGTGTACCAAGTTTGGTGTAAATCACTCCAGGCGTTCCAGAGCTATGCTGGAACATACATACATACATACATACATACATACATACATACATACATACATACATACATACAT
>JAJKFI010000058.1:4223302-4235188 GCA_029204185.1 Lerista edwardsae | reverse complement strand
GGGGGGGGTGTCAGGGATGGCACCTATAAACACCCGGGCGAAGCCGGGTACATAACAGCTAGTATATAGATAAATTAAAGATGTTAAGCTTCAGATGTTCCTTGACACACTGACTTGCGACATGAAATCCAATTATTTTCTTCTTCTTCAGAACTCACAGTGTTTCTCATCATTTAGCAGAGTTTTGTCTGTCACATAATAAACAGCAGTGCGTCAGGGGTCCCTTCCAAGCCGCAAAAGGAACCATCTGGGACTCTCCTTCTCCTGAAATCTGTGGTTTTAATTGCAGAACAGAATCCTACATGGCTCTTCCTTCTAAACAGAGACATGGTGAAATGTTGATACTTAAAATATATTGGACAGTTATGCCACCTATCTGTTGTCTGGCAATCCTGGGAAAAATCGCTCATCAACAGCAGTGCTTGGAGGTTTATGACACACCTCTTCTCCCCACCTTCCCCTAAATGTAGGGCTTCCTGCATTATAGACAGGACCTTCAGCTCTTCTCCCATCTTCCTTAGAGCATTGACCATGTGCACAGAGGGCACCAGAAAGGTGCATGGGGAGCAAGTGCCCCCTCAACAAGTAGCTCACCCTACCTACCCCTATGGTTATTTGAAGGAAATATAATATATGTTATGTATTGTCAAAATCAATAAAACTTATTTCAGAGACATCATTTTTAGGATGGGACTGTTAATGTAAAGGGTTAACAACATAAGAACATAAGAGGAGCCCTGCTGGATCAGGCCAAGGGCCCATCTAGTCCAGCTACCCGTATCTCACAACGGCCCACCAGGTGCCTCAGGGAGCACACAAGACAACAAGATGCCTGCATCCTGTTGCCAATCTCTTGCACCTGGCATTCTGAAGTAGCCTACTACTAACGTAAGGAGGTTGCACCATCATGGCCTATAGCCCACAAAGGCCTTTTCCTCCAGAAATCTGTCCAATCCCCTTTTAAAGGTGGCTAGGTCAGATGCTTTGCTACATCTGTGCTCTCCTCCCCCTACCCCCAACCAATATTTGTTTCTAGTAATGTCTCCACCTGTGTCTTTGTGGATGGTCTGTTGGTTTGGGGTCCTCCCATAGGAGAAAAATTGACTTAGGATTGAACATTTGCACACACTCAAGTTTCTACTCACCACCTTGACGTCAAAAATGTTCATTTCAGTCATGCCATGGACTAGTGTGGGGCCATGCCATCTCCTTTGTTTTTACTTCTGTATTCTAAAGAGTGCTTTCCCCACATGTGGCAAGTGAAGCCATCTCCTCCCTTCCCTCTTGTCATTGTTGATTGGGACAGGTGGATCCTTTAAAGAAGGGCAGTGGCCTAAGTTGTGTTAAGACATTTCTAAATTGATGCAGTAGACATAAAGAGCTAATTCAGAATACGGATTATGCACAACACTCCCTTCTTTAGCCTACCCTCTGCCACATTGACAGGAATACTGACGATTTTCAAAATAGCATTCCAGTCCAGATTCGGTCCCCCTCCCCCCCCCCACCAATTTTAGCCTACACTACATAACTCTTGTTGAATGATTGAGTCTGCAATCCAAACCTGGAGTCAGGCCGGCACAGTTAGGCCAGCAACGTTTGGCTGACACAAGGGACACCGTAAAGTATGTTTGGACCATGCTCGTACCACTCGCGCTCTGGATTGTGGGGGGCACAATCTGGCTACCAGATCTAAATCTGGGGGGAGCATGCTGGCTACCAGAAATGCCTCTCTGAAACATCCGGGAGGACTTCTGAGACAGAGAGAGGCAACACACAACCTATGCGGCTACTCAAATTTATGCCAGCTATTTTGCTGGCTTGGATCTGAATTGTTGCAGGGGGCATATGATCCTATGGATGCCACTGCTGCTTATATCTGGTCCTGGGGTTATATCTGGGGTTATATCTGGTCACCGCGAAGACCCCTGAGGGCTGTAGTCAGGGTCTTTGCGATTGTCCAGGGCAGAATGGCAGACGCCATTCATGCTGGAGACGTTTTTTGGTGGCGGAGACTGGAGACCACTGCCATAGACCATCGGAGCAGCTGCAGCAATGTCGGCCTGAGCTGGTGCAGGTCCAAGGAGGCCCACTGGTGAGCGAGAGCTTACAGGGAATACGGGAAAATGTTTTTCCATACTTCTTCCAAGCCTCCTGACCAACCAACCCCCAGCATGCTGCAGAGCCTGTTTGGGTGCAGCTGCATACTCTAAAGCAGTGATTCCCAAACTTTTTAATATCAGGACTCACTTAAAAAGGTTTCACTTTACGAGCCGCTCAAGCCTCTGTGCAATGTTCCCTGCAAGTAGCAGGTTGCTTAACCCTTCATGCACATGGCCTAATCCTGTCAATATAAATCCAATAAATAAATAAATAAATAAATAAATAAATAAATAATCCACCTTGTCAGTTTTGCAACCCATCAAAAATTGGGTCATAACCCATTGGTGGGCCACGGACCCACAGTTTGGGAACCACTGCTGTAAATAATAGGATTGGGCTATAAGAGCTTTATTTACTATTTTGGTTTTGTCAAGGATTTTGTGGTCATGACAGAACCTCCTCACAGGCAGCTTTCTGGTTCAGTTTGTGCTGCTCTGCCTTGAGCTACATGAAAATTTATAGGGAGATGTGAAGACTTTGGTCCCAGACATAAATAACATATTTGTTTGTGTGTCTTTGTCCATGGATAATTCGAGAGAATAGAAACCAAACTCTAATAATAGGACCTGCCTTAAAATGGAAACCAGCCCTCAACAATGAAATAGATTTTTGAGTTTGAAATGTTTCCAATAAAATTGTGAGCCCCACCCTCATACACATCTGGGATTTTGTTTTCAAGATTGGCAGAAAAGGATTGGTCGTGGCCTGCCACTACTCCCAGATAATCCCAGATTATTTTTAAATATGCAGAACAAAGATCATCATCAAAAGTATACGTTTCCATAGTAGAAAAGTCATGGTATAGAAATATGGCAATTCTTGCAAATGATGACCAGAAGCTTGCTTTTTTAAAAATAAAAAATAAAAATGCTCACCTGTCTGTCTGCAGTTGACTTTTACAAACAGTAGCGCACGGGTCTCCAAACCCTGGCCCAGGGGCCAGATGCATCCCTCAGAGAGCCTCTGTCTGGCCTGCGGTAAGTCTCTGGTCCCCTATGAGCCTCTGGCCCTATTGACCGTGCTGGCACAGGCTGCACCCTTCAAGCTGTGCTCTGGTTGGGTGCGGAGCAGCGGCGTCTTTCACCCGGTACGCTGGGCGGGACTTACCTTTGAGCGGCAGTCCGCCTGTTGCGTCACACCGCGTTCTGCCGCTTTCCTGCCTGCCCCGGCGGGAGGCGGGCGGGAAAGCAGCGGAACACGGCGTGACGCAACGGGCGGACTGCCGCTCAAAGGTAAGTCCCGCCCAGCGTACCGGGTGAATGACGCCGCTGGTGCGGAGGGTATTCTGAAGGCCAGGGAGGCTGTGTGTAGCCTCCCTGGCCCGCAGAATGCCTTTGGAAGGCTGAAAATTGACACTTCCTGGTTTTCCCAAAGACCTGGAAGTGATGATTTTAGGCTCTCTAAAGAGAAAGCCTTAGATGGTTTGCTGAGGGTCAGGGAGGCCTCCTGGGCCCTCAGAACATGCTCTGGGTTTTTTCCTTTCCTGTGATCTGCTGGTTCTGAGATATTTACTCCAGCACATTTAAGTAAGCTGCTTGTGGGGAGGGGGAATGGGAGTCCATTAAAGTGTATGCTATACTTCTGTGGTGTGTGTTGGTGCTTGGAGGAATCCTGGAACTCTGAGCCCATCCATTCAGTCATCTAAGTTCTATCTCTAATGTATTAGTTTAAATTTTATAATACATTTAAATATAAATTTATTTATTTTTCTGGCCCTCGACACTGTGCCAGGTATTTGATGCAGCCCTCCAGCAAAAAAATTTGGAGACCCCTGCAGTAGAGAATGCAAACTAGAAAGGAAACTTAAATAAATTATTCTGAAATTATTCTGTAATTATTCTTTCACAATGAAAGGATCAAGGATGCAGGATGATCGCCTTGATGGGCTAAACCTGGCCATACATGTGATGTTAAATGTGGCATTGTGTAATTAGGGGCTCAAGGGTACTCAGTGCAGGATCATGATAGAATCTGGACCACAGCGCAGTGGTGCAGGGTTTGTAAGCCTTTACCCTTGTGCAATGTCTTGTGAAGGACATTTCTTGGGTGGTGGTAGTGGGTCCACACAAGCCTATCAGAACAAGAAAGCCCCAAACCCAAACCCAAAGCTTCTTCCTTAGAAGCAGAACATGTTAAGAAGCTGCTTGACCATGATTTTTCCTTTAGCAAACTGAGATAAAAAAGGAGGAGTGGAATGGAATTTAGCCCCCCCCCCTAAATTTCCTGCAGGTGTTTGAGCAGGATATAGCAAGTTTGATTTTTTTGACAACTTTAGCTGGGATCTCTGCCTCCAACAGGCCTAAGAGTGAAGGCACTGGGAGGTGAGATGGGTGAGAAAGTCTGGTATCCAGGGCTGTCCACTGAGGAGTACAGTGGGTGTGCTTGAGTTTCTATGGGCGCAATCCTAACCAACTTACCAGCACTGATGTAGCCATGCCAATGGGGCATGTGCTGCATCCTGCAGTGGAGCAGTAGTCCCAGAGGTAAGGTAAGGGAATGTTTATTCCCTTACCCCAGGGATGCATTGCTCTTAACCTGGTGCTAGAAATTTGGTTAGGATTGCGCCCTAATTCCCGTTTCCAGCTTGCACAAAGTGCCATTCCAGGCCTGGCCTGCTGACTACATCCCATCCAACTTGGCTTCTTGTTTGTTTCTCTCCTGCCACCACCACCCCAACCTCTCTCCGCTGTGACACCATTTCCTCTTCCTTGCTGGGCCACTGCTGTGCCTTGAGACTTCCTGCAAAATTTGCAGTGGCTGCAGACCTCGGTCCTTCATTTCTGCAGGACAGGTTACGAGTTGATCCGAACAGCCTGCAAACAGAGGGGTGTCTGCAGCATCCCTGGTGCCACTGCCATCCCAATGGCAGCAGAATGAATGTTTGCAATGGAATCATAATGGAAGAAAAGCAGCCCAAGAACTAGCTGTAAAAACGAACAGGGAAAACAGCCCCCAGTACAATCAGGGCCATGAATCAAACTGCTTTCTGGGGCATGCCTGAAATACTTCCAAAGGGAAAGTGTTCCAATCTGTCACTTTCTTTTCTGTTCAAGTGCAGAAGGGGTGTTTCTGGGAAAATGAAATGTTTTTGTTATGGGGTTGATCCCCCCCCTTCTCTTGTGCTCGAGCAGCTACTTCTCTGTTCCTCACAAGAGAACCGTGAATGCCAGAAATCAAGGCAAAGATAGCCAAAAAAGATTTCAGCTACAGCACATGCTGCTGGTCCGGGATGCTTTGTAATGGTTTTCTTTAAAAGCTTTTGTAATTAGGAGAAAGAGATGGGAAAGATATTTAAAGCAGCTATGAAATAATTGTGTATGGCAATCCCATTCTGGCATGTAAGGAGGGATATTTTAAATAAGACATTACAGACATGGCTGATACACACACTCTGCAGTTTAGAAGCTGCTTGCAACCTGATTCAAAACATGTTTCTAAAGAACTAAGCAATCCCACTCACAGCCCCACCCAACTCAATGGACCTTACTCTTTTGTAAGTATTTTTAGAATTACAAGCCCAAACTCTATTGAGATGGTTCTAGTTCAGTGTTATTCAAACTGTGGGTCGCGGAAAGCTGGGAGTAGCCAACTTGGAAACTGCAGACCTTACTCTTGCTATATTCCTTTTGCGAGTGTTAACAGTTTGAATTTTCAACTGAGGGTTTTTTTTAAACTTTGTTTTTAGTTCAGTGCTTTTACATCATATTTTATCCTAATCCTAATTTCTGTCAGGGATGTTTCATGGTTGTACAATTGCTGCAGTCCAAGAATGCTAATTTGCATTTCAGGAGTCTCATTTTATGATGTTACAATGACAGCACTTCCTGCTTGATGATGTCACTTCCTGCCACAACATCACTTCCAAGTTAATGACATCACTTCCAGTGGGTCCATTCAAAAAGTGGGTCCCGGTCTAAAAAGTTTGTATACCACTGTTCTAGTTCATATTTGTAGAAAATGTTCCATTGTGCAATTTTGGGTATTTCACCTGTATCAACTCAGATTTTGTGCAGTGTGCACAAGTATGGTGAAATTTTCAAGGTCACATAAGTTTCTGCTTGACACAAAAGCCAGGCCGATCTGAGAAATGCCCCCCCCCTTTTGCCACACATTCTGAGGCAGTAATCATGGTGGTTTTTCAGATGGAGACATTTTTCTGCCCACCAGCCACTGCCACTTCCCCCCCTTGCCCCCGAAGTCTCTTCAGAATGGCATTATGTCATGATGTTGTATCAGCCACAGGGCATTCTGGAGGAAAATTCATGGCAACTGGCTGTTGGGAAGAGCTGCACCTCACTGATACTGCCACTGCCTCCCCCCCCCCCCCAAATATGAGCAGGTCACTACTAACCAATTGGAAACTCTCCCTGGTTTTGGACTGCCCTGCCTGAGTTTGGTCCACTGCTCCCAAATTCAAATCCAAAAATTACCGAATGTCAAACTCAGATTTGTAGTTGCCTCAACATGACTGCATTGCCAAATGAGTTCAACAGCATCATTTACAAGAAAACAGTCTTCATTTTCTGGTAACAGAAGGCAAGTGGTGAAAGATGAGATTTAGTGTATCTCTTTAGCATTCTGTGACAATGGCTCAGGAGAGGAGCTTTTCTGCATGGCTGATTGTTAAACAACACAGCCTTTCCCATATGATCTCACAGAAAGAGAGGACAGGATGGGGAACCTATTACTGGAAATCACATTGGCACACACTAGACACGAAGCATGATGAAGAATTCAGATTTGCGGCAAGATCTGAGAGTCTGAAATAGGAGCAGTGCTATGTTGATGAACCTATCAACGATTAGGAAAAAAGTGCACGTGATTAATTAATAGTGCAGAACATTTTTAAACGGGGAAATACAGCGTCTCTTGCAGCAAGGGAATGCCCTGGAGAGGCAGCCATGTTCATCCAAGGTGCACCACAGCACCCACAACACAGCAACTCTTCTGTGGGGACGACAGAAGAGGAGATGCTGGCAGGCCACCATAGTTGAAAGGGGCAGAGCTTCGAGGGAGCAGGAGCAGGAGGTGCAGGTGGCAGCTGCAGCCACTAAAGGCTTAATCCTAACCTGGAATTAGGCCAGCCCAAATTAAGACAGCAAAGTTTGGCCAGCACAAGGGCCACCATAAAGCGTGTTTGGACCACTCTCGGAGACAGGGAGAATGGTCACATTTGTGTGCTTGCTAATCTGACTCCGAGAGTGGTCCAAACACACTTTACGGTATCCCTTGTGCCAGCCCAACTCCAGGATAGGATTGCACTCTGAATCGAATCCCCTTCCCAGATCTAATCCTGCTGCACAGTTCATGTGAACCTGCACCAGCAAGTTCACTAGCACAGGTCTGATGATGCACCGTGGAGGTTTACCCCCAGGTGTGGGAACAATTTTTCCCTCATTCAGACCTCCACAACTGTCCCTCCCCCCACAGGATACAGCTGTGGCCATTTTGGAATTGCTGCATCAGCGGGGGAGGGAAGATTGAGCTACTAGTTGTTTAGTGTGTTTCTATTTTTTAATCTGAATTGCATTTTGTATATTTATGCTAGACACCTTGTAGACCAGGGGTGCCAAATATAAGGCTTGCAGGCTGCATCCTGCCTGTGGAAGCCTTTCATCCAGCCCTCTGACTTGCCCAGCATCACCATTAGCTGCTCTCAGCTGCTGAGCTGTGCTGAGGTGTCACTGCAGAAAGGGCAGGCCACACTCTTGCCACATTTCAGTGGTGAATGAAGACATGTTTGTCTTATTGAGAGTGGCGCTTTTATGCTTCTGTGTATTAGGATTAAAAAAAATGTGCTCTGTATATGCTCAGAAACCTTGTCTCTTATCCATTGTCACCTCCTCCTCTTCTCCCCCAGTGAGCTTTGCTGGAGCATAGAGTGAAAAATTTTAAACTACTGTAGAGTTGCTAAATGACCCTTCATTAAAGGACGTAGCCAAACCGCAGACCCAGCTCAAGCCAGAAAAACTTGCTAAGAGCTGCAAATAACTCTTATCTTGCAGATATTTCCTGTATTCTGCCAGAATTATGCTGTAACGCAAAGAATCCCAACTAGAACACTCTGGTTGTGAAGTGCTTAGCCAAAATATTTTGCGGACAGTTTACGTTTTTGCTATATCCCCTCCTTCCTCTTTTTCCCCCCTCTCTTCTAAGTTGCAAATAATTCCTGTATCTTGCTAAAGCTTTACTGAAGCAGTAAACACGTGTATTGCAAATTGCTCAACTTTTCTGCACTTTGCTAAATATGATAAATGCTGTTACTCAAAGAAGGCGTGGCCCTGGGAAAGTTGAACTCCTATAAAGAGAAACTGACCCATCTGTAGGGCGCGCCTGTGGCTTTGTGAAAGGATTCCACATAGGCAACTAGCGATGGCCAGCTGAATAAACTGCTTGACATTTGCTTAAAGATCTGAGGTCTGTTTCTTTATGAGGGGTACCTAACATTATGAAGCTTCAGAAATGATATTGCTGTTCATTTATGTTGTATGTTCCTTTTATTAACTTCACTGTGGCTGCCCCCCTAAGCACCTTGATCTGGGAGTAAGCTCCATTGAACAAAATGGGAACTTACTTCTGAGTAAACATGCATAGGATTGTACTGTGAATGTGACTGAAGCTCTATGGCACACAGCTAGAGGAGAGAACCACACTCTGAAGGCTACATCTGGGACTGAGAATTCAGTAAATCACAGAATACTGTATATTGGTAAAAAAAATCCCATTGAAAAATGGTGGTTTAAACTAGCCTGCCCATGTAAGCTGCCTTTAACATCTGCTTCAGCATGGGAAAGGTGGGATATAAATTCTTCAAATAAATACATACATTACGTTTGCTGTTCTTTCTATTTATTAGCCTCCTTGAGTTCATATGTATGATGGGACATACAGTTCTAAAGTAAAATAAATACACAGATTTTGGGCCACTTCATAGACATGATTCTGCCATGTTTACTGTTATCACCTTAATGTCTGAATGTGCCCATTCCAGGAGGGAATTTGCTGTTTACTGTTACCACCTTTGAAAAACCTTTCCTCAGAAAGCCTCCCCCGCCCTTGCAGGTATACAGACTTGCAGATTTGTGCAGGAACAGAGACAAAATGTTTAATTCCTTTAAAGTGAAAATTGTCACTTTAAAGGAGGTGATCAATAGCATGTAGCATGATCTCCTCTCTCCTGGCAGGAGAGGCTGTGGATCCTGCATCAGATCACCTTTAAATTGCCACTGTGCAACACAATCCTTTTTCCTCTTTGAACAAACAGTCTGCCAAGGGAGGAGGAGGAATTGTACTGTGTGCTGCAGAGAGCAAAAAAGGTGCAACATTATTGTGATCTCCATGCCGGGAAAAGCTACAGAGGAAATTGTTATCACTGTGTCCCATGTGAGTTAATTACTACAGCCAGTGACACGAGCAGGCAGAGCACTTCATAAGAACATAAGAACATAAGAAGAGCCCTGCTGGATCAGGCCAAAGGCCCATCTAGTCCAGCTTCCTGTATCTCACAGCGGCCCACCAGGTGCCCCAGGAAGGCATGAGACTACAAGATGCTTGCATCCTGTTGCCACTCCCTAGCACCCGGTACCAGTAGCCCACCACCTTTGTAAGGAGGTTGCACAATCCATCATTGCCTATAGCCCACGATGGACCTTTCCTCCAGATATCTGTCCAATCCCCTCTTGAAGGCATCAAGACCAGATGCCATCACCACCTCCTGTGGCAAGGAGTTCCACAGATTAACTACCCGCTGGGTAAAAAAGTACTTCCTTTTATCTGTTTTAACTCTCCCAACCCTCAGTTTTAGCGGATGCCCCCTGGTTCTGGTGTTTTGAGAGAGGGAAAAGAACATCCCTCTATCGACTCTATCCCTTCCATGCATAATTTTGTATGTCTCAATCATGTCCCCCCTCAGGCGCCTTTTTTCTAGACTGAAGAGCCCCAAACGCTGCAGTCTTTCTTCATAAGGGAGGTGCCCCAGCCCCGTAATCATTTTTGTCGCTCTCTTCTGCACCTTTTCCAACTCCACTATGTCCTTTTTAAGATGCGGCGACCAGAACTGGACACAATATTCCAGGTGTGGCCTTACCATCGATTTGTACAATGGCATGATAATATTGGCTCTTTTATTCTCAACCCCTTTTTTAATTACCCCAAGCATGGAATTGGCCTTCTTAATTGCTGACGCACACTGGGTCGATACCTTCATTGAATTGTCCACCAGCACCCCAAGATCTCTCTCCTGAGCTGTCACAGACAGCTCAGAACCCATTAGCCTATAGGTAAAGTTTTGGTTTTTTGACCCAACGTGCATCACTTTACATTTGTCTACGTTAAAACGCATCTGCCATTTGGCTGCCCATTCCTCCAACTTGGAGAGATCATTCTGGAGCTCTTCACAATCCTTTCTGGTTTTTACCACCCGGAAAAGTTTTGTGTCATCTGCAAACTTAGCCACCTCGCTGCTTATCCCTGTCTCCAGGTCATTTATGAATAAGTTGAAAAGCACGGGCCCCAAGACAGATCCCTGGGGCACTCCACTTTTCACCTCTCTCCATTGTGAAAATTGCCCATTGACCCCCACTCTCTGTTTCCTGGCCCTCAACCAATTCTGGATCCATAAGAGGACCTGCCCTCTTATTCCCTGACTGTGAAGTTTCTTCAGCAGTCTTTGGTGGGGGACCTTGTCAAATGCCTTCTGAAAATCTAGGTATATGATATCCACAGGTTCACCCACATCCACGTGCCTGTTGGCCTTTTCAAAGAATTCCAAAAGGTTTGTGAGGCAAGACCTACCCTTACAGAAGCCATGCTGACTTTCCTTTAGCAGTACTTGTTCCTCTACGTGTTTTAGGATTTTATCTTTGATGAGGCTTTCCACCATCTTACCCGGAACAGACGTTAGGCTGACCGGCCTGTAGTTTCCAGGGTCCCCCCTTCTCCCTTTTTTAAAGATTGGCGTGACATTGGCTATCCTCCAATCCTCTGGCACCGTGGCCGTTTGAAGGGACAAGTTGCATACTCTAGTTAAGAGGTCAGCAACTTCATTCTTTAGTTCCTTAATTACTCTTGGGTGTATACCATCTGGGCCTGGTGACTTATTTAAATGTAGTTTATCAATTTGACCTAAAACATCCTATCTGAAAATGCTGGTAACCTTCAAGAATAAAAGTAGAAACACATCCATCTTTTGTTGCAGTTTTGGCATTTATGCAGTCATGCAGACTTGATATGACTCAGAGCCCAATCCTATCCACTTCCTCCCCCACCAATGCAGCTGCACCAAAAAGACACATCCAGCAGGGATGGGGGAAGAGGCTTGGGAAAGGGTATTTTCCCCTTACCCCTCTGTAAGTCCTTCGCTCTATAGTGGATTAAAAGCTGAGTTTCAGCTGCCTCGTGGGAGGAGGAGTGTGCTGAACTCAGCTGCGTCTCTGGTGAGAGCAGGGAAGCCTCATCAGCCAGCAGACGACAGACGGGTGGCGAAAGAAAGAAGGCTAAATCCAGAAAGAAAGATATGTTTGAGTGTGGTTCTTGAAAGATAGAACATTCTGTAAATTGTAAAAACCTTCGGGTTTGTGAAAAAGTCTGCCTATGTAAACTGCCTTGAGTTGTAATCATTAGAGAAATCTAGTGAGTTTAAGAAAGGCGGTATATAAATACATGTATTATTATTATTATTATTATTATTATTATTATTATTATTATTATTATTATTATTATTAT
>JAJKFI010000058.1:4199483-4215419 GCA_029204185.1 Lerista edwardsae | reverse complement strand
ACACACACACACACACACACACACACACACACACACACACACACACAAATCAGGAGTCATCCTAATTTAGGCTATATTAATGATTCCTTGAAATCATTAAGAAGCAGAAGAAAATGTCTCTTGTGGTCTTTGGGAAACGTGGAACTTTGACGGTATCAGCTGCTCATGCTATCAGCTGGTACAGATGTCCTTGCCCAGCGTTGCTTACATCAAAAAGTAAATGTCAAGTAAGTATCTAAGAAGGTTTCTCAATGTTGACTTCAGAGAGACCAAAGAACTGTGTCTCGGATGAACCATCCCAATACAGTTTAAGGAAACAAATATAATGGAATAAGTTGAAGGAAGGAAGGAAGGAAGGAAGGAAGGTCTATAGTTTGATTATAAATATTTCTTCTCTCTCTCTTAAGAATAACAACTTTTGATCTAAGCCAGTGGTCTCCAAACTGGAGATGGTACTTCTGATTAGACACACATAGGATTGGGCTGCTACTTTGTTCCAGGAATCTCAGCCCCTGAACTTATTGGAGAGTGTACCTCCTGCAAATCAGTGTAAGCCATGGCAAACCTGGTGGAACCATACCTGAGCATCCCCATGCTTGAACTTAAGAAACCTAGGTTTGATGATGTCATATACATAACTGCCTAGAAGGGTGGAGTCCATATGGCCTCTCTATCCCACATTTACTGAAGTAATTAAACCAAGCATCTACTAAACATTTGCCTTACAGTTCCTACAGTGCCGCAGTGATGAATGAGAGTTCCACTGAAATTTCCATCAGGAATCAGGGGCACAGACATTGAAATATCTGGTTGCTTGGTAACTCATAATCCTGCTTGGTAACCTAGTTAGTTGCTTGGTTGTTTGGTAAGATGGTTGCTTGGTAATGTAGTCATCCTTTTCTGCATCCTGCTCTGCTCCTGCCTTTCAACATTCTGGCCAACGAGGCATAGCTATGGGTGTATGTGGCCACCACTAGATGAATCTCATAAAATGAAATGTAGGTTTATAAATTGATTTATTTTATTTATTTTGAAGAATTTATACCCCACCTTTCCCATGCCAAAGCAAATCCCCAAGGCGGCTTACATGTGCAGGCTAGTCTAAACCACGATTTTCCAATGGGGTTTTTACAAATATACAGTATTCTGTGATTCACCAAATCCTCAGTCCCAGATGTAGCCTTCACAGTTGATTCTCTTCTCTGGCCATGTGACAACGAGCTTCAGCAGGTGATCATAAGTCCAGCCTGGACAGGTCCTCAAGGTTGGACTCCGTTCTTTTGCTGGCTGGCCTTCTCACAATATTCCCGTACTGGCTAATCAGCTCCGCAGTGACCCCATTCTGCCACAACAGGTACTGCAGCTTGTCCCAGCCTGGCATTCTGTCTCCCATCCAAAAATTGACCACAGATTCCCCTGCTTAGCCTCAGGCAGTACCAGCAGCTCAACCATCTAATACAATGAAATAACTTTAAACATATTTGGCTATCTGTGTTATGATCTGCATTGAGGGTGCAATCCTAACCTGTAGTTAGGCCAGCAAAGTTTGGCTGGCACAAGGGACACCATAAAGTATGTTTGGATACTCTCTGAGTCAGAGAGGCCAGCACATAGACATGTACCATCCTCCCTGTCTCCAAGAGTGGCCCAAATATGCTTTACGGTGTCCCTTGTGTTGGCCAAACTTTGTTGGCTTAACTGTGCCAGCCTAAATCCAGATTAGGATTGCACTCCGAGTCCCTCCTCCACACGCTGCTCCCAAGGTACTCTTAAACTCCCCTACCACACAAGTCTGGCTACAGAACTGCTTTGGAATAAGATAAGCAGGACATCCAAAAGTATGTGTGGGAGGAGTTAGAACCTGAGAGGCTGCGTGGAGCCACAAAGGACCTACAGATGCCAAAGACTTATATTACTGTACAGCCTTAGATTCCTCTGATGAGGGGAATGAGCTGATGATCATTGCAGAAGGGATGGGACTGGGACAACAACACACAGTTCATTTTATTACAGATTGCAACAAACCTTTTTGGAAGTCTTTACACTTGCAACACACAGTAAACAGGCACAGTTTTACCAGCCACTGAAGTAAATGACTGCAGTGCAAGGAATTGCAGCATAAACCTAAAATATGAGAGACATGGGTTCCTTGTGGTTCAATGAAGCTGAACTTTCAAAGTTGGGAAAAGTTGTTATTAGCTATTTGCTTGAGCTGAGAAATATGGCATGGTAGAGTAGCAGAGTGATAGTATACAGATCTTTTCATTGCCCAAACACTCATTTTGCCCCTACATCAGTCTTCCAAGAACCCTGAAGGTAGTCTCCTAGCACTAGCAGCTGTGGTATTGAATGGCTACATTCAGGGCGCAGTCCAGCGATGCCCTAGAGCTGACGCAAGTATCACAAAAGTGCCGTAAAGCACTTCTGCACTAGCGCAAGGCGTGCGGGGCTGACAGGAGCAGTCCCATTGGTTGGTCCTGAAGCGCTGGAGGAGACTGAAGGTAGGCCTCTCCTGTGCCAGCTGAGTTTGGCTGGGGGAGGGTGTTCCAAGGGATGGGGTGGGATTTGGATGCAGCTGTTAGGCCTCATCAAACGCACATCCACAGCCCACGTGGCCCCAATTCGGGCCGCACAGTGTGCTTGGACCTTCACCTGCTATATTGCAGGCGCAGATCCAAGTAGACCATAGGGCCAGCTGACACCTACCCCAGGGCAAGGGGATGAACATGCCCCAGCCTGCTCCTAAGCTGCGCTTGATACAGTTCAGGCCTGCCAGCCTGCCTGTTCCAGCACAGTTTAGGATTGCGTCCTCAGTCTAACCAGGATAGGTTGGCCCAATCCTCCCATTTTATCATCATGGCATGCAACTGCACCAAAACAGGTTATGCTGCTTCCAATAGGGGGTGGGGGTGGCACCCAGACAGGGTAGGTTTTCGCAGGCTGGGGCAGGCTGGTGCAGGGGGTGGGAGAAGATTGTGGGAGGGCAGAACAGAGGCAGGGAGAGTGCAGAATGGGAGGCAGATCAGGCCCAGGAGGGGATGGGATTGGCAGCACAGCATGTGCCAAATCCTAACCCTCACTTTTGGGCCTTGCAGCCTTATATGCCTGCTTGGATTTGCACCAGCAAAATAGCTGATGTAGATCTGAATAGCCCCATCAGGCAGGCTGGTGGTCAACACAGAACAAGAGGAAAAATATCCCCCTTACTCCAAGGTGATTTCCAACCAGTTCCTAACATGTGCAGGATACAGTGCAGGCCACAGTGGCATGGTTGTACCAACACAGGTTAGGATTACGCCCAGTAATGGCATCTAAATGATTTAGCAACAGGTACTCACTTTTGATTGGCACTTGTATCGGGGTCCGCCCACCGGAAGTGAGGTCATAGCTGGAAGTGATGTCGTTGCAGGAAGTGAGGTCATAGCCGGAAGTGATGTTGTTGCAGGAAGTGAGGTCATAGCCAGAAGTGATGTTGTGGCAGGAACATGTTAAGAAGGCCTGGCATCATGTTAAAGTGACCCAACAGTTCCAAAAGTATTCGAGAGCAACCCCAGAGCAGCTCATTTTTCAGTGGCAAGGCAAGGCATGGCCTGGCTTGGGAAGGCAAGGCAAGGCAAGGCAAGTTTAAAAAAGCCACCAGCTCATTTCAGCAATTCCAAAATCTTACAGAGCAACAGCACAGCAGTTTAAAAAAGCCACCAGCTCATTTTTCAGTGGCAAGGCAAGGCAAGACAAGTTTTAAAAAGCACGTGAAGAAGGCCAGACATCGTTAAACATCCCCCACAACTCCAGAAAATTTTTGGAATACTCCAAAAGTATTCCACAGCACCCCCAGAGCATGTTAAGAAGGCCTGGCATCATGTTAAACTGACCCAACAGTTGCAACAGTATTCCACAGCACCCCCGCGCGGAAATGCTTTCAATCCCCCCCCCAGGAACCGCTGCGCCTCCTCAGTAGGCCGCGTGGCAGCCCCGGAGAAGGCCTGGGAGTCCCGGGCCTTCTCCGGGACCACCGCACGGCCTACCGATTCCCCCCCCAGGAACCGCTCCTCCTCCTCGGTAGGCCGTGTGGCGGCCTGGGAGAAGGCCCAGGAGTCCCGGGCCTTCTCCAGGGCCGCCGCACGGGCTACCAATCCCCCCCCCAGGAATTGCTGCACCTCCTTGGGAGGCAGCCTACCTGCTCACGCTGCTGCTGCCAGTTGTCCAACTCTGAAACTTCTTGATATCACTAACTGGACCTATACCTTATATATACCAAATGGACACAGCATGCAGACAGTGTATTCAGTAGCTACCATCTGAATTATAGGTGGTCCAAAGAGATACTGTGTCTGGAAGCTACTGGAAGCTACTGTGAACTAAATACTGTGTCTGGAAGCCTACAAGGGAGGCCTGATCTGAGTAAAGTTGGGGGCATTTGGGTGGCTGGGTTTATGGATTTTATCTTTATGGATTAACTCCCCACCCCAAATTATTTCAGCCCTGCTTTCATGTGCTCTGAAACTCTGTTCTCCTTGAGATCTGCAAATGCTTTCAGGAAATGCTTTCATGTTTCATACAGTATATTCCATTTTATTTAGATGCAGTGAAATGCTTCGAGCCTCAGCAAAAGGACTGGATACAAATTTCGCTTACTAACCAAATACACTTTGGATCACGTTAAGTACAGTACTGAGTACTTAGTGTTGTCTGTTCTGGTAGTCACATTCCACGGAACTCAAAGGAGCATTAAATCATGAAGGAAAAAAAGTGGCGCTTGGTGCAATGGAGAATGACAGCATTGGGCTCAATTTACACCCCTGTAATCTCCTCTGCTTAATGTGGAGATGTAGGTAAATTACAACATTTGGCCCCTTTTTTTACTGCGCATTATTAAAATGGGCCATCTGGATTTCTATTTCTCTCCTTAAAAGCTATGTGTGAGTTGTGCTTGCCAGAGAGGCACACCTGGGAGTATAATAGGGGCTAAGATAAGTGTCTTTCCATATGGCTAACTGATAAACTGTTCATTCTACAGTGTTCAACGTTTAGGATAAATCGAGTGCTATTAAGTGCAAGCAATCTAAAGCCAAGGTAGGCCAACAATGATTTCATCTTATGTTTTTAGTTAGCCGTTCTTGCATATTTTGGAGCAAACTTATATATTGATGATGACAATGGTTAGGTAGATATTTATTAAAACTTTCAGATTTTTAAGTGGGGGCAGAGAGCAGTTACTGATACTTCACCAGGAGTATGGAGAGAGCCAAGAATTTCTACTAAAAATAAGCACTACAGTCACCAACAGCCTCTTTTCATGTGTCAGTTCCCTGTGGTTATGTCTCAGAACATTGCTGTGTCACCTGTTTTTGTGTTATGTTACAGGTTGGCTGCAAAAACTCTCAAGACACTCACCAGCACCTGAATCCCAGCCATGTCTCCTCAAAAGTGAAACCTGCATTTTAGTGGGCCTTACTCCCAAATAAGCATGATCAGGGCTACAGCTTAGAAAAGGTGATTACCTGGATCCTCTATTCAACAAAGTAACCTGGGACCAAATTGACAAACTACGTAGCAGTAAACTGTGTGGTGCCAGTCATGTTGTGTGCATATGTTTGCGAGTGCATATGTGTGTGTGTGTGTGGCTGCAGAGGCGGATCTAAGGGGGGGGGCAAATCTGTAAGTTTTGCAAGAAGCCTTACCTTGCAGTGGAAAACACTCCTCTCCCGCACTGTTCTAGCCAATCCTCACAGGGAACAGCAATATCTTGGCGTTGCTTAGTGGCTACAGCAGCAAGGGAGAGGAGGGATTTACATGACAGGGTAAGGCTCCTTGCAAAACTTACAGATTTGCCCCCCCCTTTAGATCTGCCTCTGTGTGGCTGATTCATGCTTTTATTGATTTTTTTTAACTGGTTTGAAAATGAAATGTTACATGAGAACAGGTGAATATTGAACTGGATAAACATCTTAAATGCACAACGCCTATCCATTTCAAAACTGAGATGATGTCTGCAGACGTTAGATTTTGTTTTCTTTCAAATCCCACCACAAAACGAACTTTTTCCTGTGACGCCCTCGATGGAACCTTTTCAGATCTCATACCCAAATTGGCACGCCTTATGTTAGCAACTTCTTCAGAAAGTAGCATCAGGCAGGGTGCAGCATGCATGTATTTCACTTGGGCAGCCCAATCCCAAATTGGGCAGGCGCAGGCAGGCCAGCTGTTCTGTGCTGCATCCTAACCAAGTTAGAAGGTGGCGGCGGCTTAGTGTGGGGCAAGGAGACAAATGTAAGCCATGGGCAGCCCAATAGGGCTGCTCGGACCTGCACTTGCAAAATAGCAGGCAAAAGCCAAGCCTCCTAAATTGGGGCCGCGTGGTCTGGGGATGGCTGCTGGGATGCAGCCGAACGAAAAACATCACCGTGCCCTCTGCGCAGCCTTGCCCGATTCCAGAATTCCGGATTTCAGAGTGTAATGGAGGCAAGGGTCAGTGGGAGGATCCAGCTCCGCGTCGCTTTCTTCCCCGGCATGCCCAGCTCCCTCACTGGCACCCATGGCAGCCGCTACGCCTTATGGGCGCGACACCTCTGCTTCCAAGATGCTGTCTAGCATGTTAGAAAATACATGCTAGAGAAAGAAACCCATGTATAAACCAGCTACCTTCAGCAGCAAATAACAGGGAAATATGACTAGGCGAAGTTCCATTTTTAATTCCAGGTGCAATCGATAGACGTTACAACATGAGGATTTTCCTTCCTTTTAATTCTTTTTCAATATGGGAGCGATCCCAAGTGAATCAGGGAGGTTGTGTGTGACACGGTCATAGTACAAAAACCCTTGCACTGGGTTCCAAAGAGCTGTCTTACTCCTTAGTTCTCTCCATTTAAATTTATTGTTGCTGAAAGTCCCAAGTATTTAAGAGGCTGCCAAAATGTAAGGCAAGTTGCTCACAGGTGAGCATTACCAGTACCAGGCTGAGTAAGTGCTCATGAGAAAATGAAAGAAGGAAATGCTGTAAAGGACAAGCCATTTGTTTAGCTAGTTATAATGACACAAGGAATGTGCGATTTGAACCAGTGATAGTAAAAACAGGCACGGGAAATCCCCTTGTTATATGGACTGGATCAGCGCAGAAATGCCCAGCAATTTCCTATTGCTTTTCTACTACCGTTTCACCTGAGATGGGGGTACTTTATGTTAAGTACTATACAAGACTCTGAAATCAAAAGAGTGTCTATCTGCTAAGGACAAAGCAGGAAAAGAACTTGCCTGAACACTTTTCTGGAAATAAATATGAGAGAGAGAGAGAGAGAGAGAGAGGTGCATGGGTCAGGAGGGACAGAATTGGACACATTGGCCTCACTTTGACTGGTTATACAAAGCTTGTGTGCAGGGCATAGCCCAATGCAGAGTCCCAGAAGTGACATCGCAACAGGAAGTGACATCATATTGTATTTTCGTTTTCTCTAGTTTTGGGGCCATAATGTTGGATAAAGATATTACACTCTGGTTTGTGACATTGCATTCTACATTAAATTACCTTTCCAATTGTATATAACATGATTCTTTCTTTATTTGTATCAGAAGCACCTACATTGATATAATTGTATACATACATCAAAAATATTTTTAGAATAAAATACAAGGTTAAAACTAGATATCATTTGCCTAATACTGGGCCACTTCAACAGTGTTCTCCCTTACCAACATAAGATCTTCCATTGTGCATGTAGAGGGGCACCGTGTGCACTGTAGCATATGTGAGATTATTTGTTCTCCACATTCACATAGCACGTCTTTTAGGGGGAAACCCCTTTTCACCCCTGCACAGTCTTTCTAGTGGCTGTTGCTGGGGGTCTGCCTTTCTTTTTTTAAGATTGTGAGCCCTTTTGGGACAGGGAGCCATTCAATTTTATTATTATTACTATTTGCCTGTAAACCGCTTTGTGAACTTTGTGTTGAAAAGCGGTACATAAGTACCTGTTGATTGACTGAAACCCCATTTCCTCAGATTGCCTTAGATCTTCCTACCCCAGCACGCAGTCAATTTAAGGATTTCCATACAGGCCACAGTTGTTCTTGGCCTGGCGGCGGGCATACGTGCCCCTAAAGCTTTCTGCCCAGTGCAATTGTACTACCCTGCACTTCTTTAGCTACACCCAGTAGTGTCATTCAGTAATAGAGTGCCGGAACGCTAGGCGGGACTTACCCCGTGATTGGCAGGAAGCCCGTGACGCGTCACTGCCTGCCGTTCTGCCGCGGGGGCTTCTTCCGGGTTGCGCGCCCCTCCGCGGCTCTCTGCAGCACCTGGCACGCCCCCCAGGCAAGCGGGCACCCCCTCCGAGGCCAGGGGTGCCCGCGCGGGGCTTGGAAAGACAGCGACGCGTCCGAATCCCGCAGCCAATCAGGCGGTAAGTCCCGCCCAGCGTTCCGTTTCTTCATTACAGAATGACACTACTGGCTACACCCCTGCTTGTGTGAATGACTGGAATATCCAGTGAATTCCAGAATGACTGGAATATGACTGGAGACATGATGTATCATAGCAATGAAGACACTAGAACTTCAAAGAGGTGCCGTGATGGAAGCTGCTGTTAAAAGCTGCCACAATTAGCCTTCAAGATTTGGGTTCAGCAGTCCATCCAGATGGTTATTTCAGTGTTTCCACTGATTAGCACAGAGCAAACACCAGGTTTGCGTAGAATACCACGCTCCTAGTCCTAAATGGACTCATCTGTATTACACTGAGATTTCCTCATAAGTCCATCAATTACAGCCCAAATGCATTTGCTCGTGGCATGTGTTATATTTATTTCCACAGCCTCTGCTTTTCGCAAATTGATTGCCATTCCCTAACTGTTCTGCAAATATGCCGCAGCTGGCAAGGGCAATGAAACAGGTAGCATCTGATTTTTCAAAAAATCTATCTAGCAAGAGGAATAAGCAGACCAGGTCCACCCTGCGTTTGGGGCATAACACAAGAGCTGTTTGAAAACAAGAACAAGAGTACTCTGGAAATCTTGCTTGAATGGCTTCCGAGTGGTGAGAATGTTATGCTGCTGGACCAAGTTGCCCCATGAAAGCCCCACTGTCACCTCCTTGCCCTTCCAATCGGCACTGTACGTAGTCCTGTGTGTGGCACTGCAAAGGAGCAGATGTACATAGTCAGCCTGAGGAGCATCCGGGCCCAATGCAGGGCATTCTTGTGGGGCCCTCCACCTTCTGTACGGGCCCCCCACTCACCACCCATCCATGGAGAGAAGAGTGCTTGTGGTGCTGCAAGCAAAGTGCAGCGCTTGGAAACAGTTGGCGGGGCGTGATGACATCACCGCCAACTGCTTCTGAGAGGCCCATTTCAGGTTGTTTGGAGGCAGGCCAGGTGGGGATGGCCCAGTGAGCAGCCACTCCACTCGTCCCACGGGAGTACAGCCAGAGGCGTCATCCTACCAGAATGGGGCGGTACCCCGTTCCGGTAGTTCCGGGGAGAGCGGGACAGCGCGAGGCAGACTCAGCGTGCTGTTTTCCTCCTCCCGCCCACCCCTGCGTCTGGATCGCTCTGTAAGAGAGCAATTCCGGGCGCAGGGAGGCGTTGCCGGGTGCCACATGTGGGCGGGGAGCTACAGCTCACCCATCCGTTGCGGCGTTCCGGATCCTGGCGCCAGCAGCGTTCCGGTTGCTGGCGCCAGTGAATGACGTCACTGAGTACAGCTTATGGAGATCCTGGCTGCAGCAGCAAGCGATCCACTCACCGTGCCAGCGCAGCTGCTCCCAAAGGGCGGGGCCCAATGCGATGACATAGGCCACATTGGGTTAAGGCTGGCCGTGCCTAGGAAGACCATGTGCAACTGCGCCGATGTTATCCTAATGCACTTCATAAAAACTTCATCAACATTTGTCCATGCTTCGGCACAACATTAAGTAATAAATTATTTTTTCTTTTTTATTTCCTTGTTTATTTCCTTTTATTTCCTCCAGTTAACTAATCGTGTCTTTTTTTTCTTAGTACTTCTTCACCTATTTTTCCTCGCTCTAATAGATGTTTGACATATCAATGTTCGATTAACAATTATTTCTGGGGGGAAAAAACCAAAGAACCCTACAAAATATTTTTTAAAAAAAATAGTTCAGAGATGAGACTCAGTGCCAGGATATGTGAAATTCCAATTGAGTAACCCAATAATTTGCTGACTAATGTATATCCCAGCTTGAAGTTTACCAGAACACACTGGAAAACTTCCGATTTAATACCTCTGAGGCTTTCCTTCGACTAATGCAATTTACTGAAACACTAACAGGGCAAAGTACGTCGCAGGAAGAAATAACTCATTTTCCCAGGACATCTCAAATGGCTACAGAGCCATTGTATTGATCAGACATTCAGCCAACGAATGAAAGAGCCTGTATGTGCCTGCCTGTCATGGTTTTATTTACCCCTCAACTCCTTCAAACCTACCTTCACGCTGAGGAATCGCTGATGTCTTTTGCAGTATTTAGGCAGCTTCTGGCTTTCGGAAACAACATGATATATTTTGCAAATGCTTGCCGTTCCATGGCAGTCATGACCTAAGGAATAAAGTACATCCAGCATAATGGGATGTTTCTCAGGGCGCAATCCTAACCAACTTTCCAGCACTGGCATAGCGGTGCCAATGGGGCATGTGTTGCATCCTGCAGTGGAGTAGTAGTCACAGAGGCCTCCTCAAGGTAAGGGAGAGTTTGTTTCCTTTCCTCAGAGCTGCATTATCCTTACCCAGTGCTGGAAAGTTAGGATTGTGCTCTCAGTTCTAGAAAAAGCAAATCTAGAAAAAGCAAAGCTAAGGAATCTCTCTCTCTCTCTCTCTCTCTCTCTCTCTCTCTCTCTCTCTCTCTTTTCTTCCACCAAAGCACGTCGGACACCCAGTCAGCACACAAGTGATTCCTTCCTTCCCCAGAAGTGCTGAAGGATGTAAGAGGGCAGAATCTCTTAACCCCTGTAATTGTTCGGAGGCCAAAGGCAGCTGACCTGGCTTAGTACTCAACTGTGATCAGGGATTTTGTTCTCAGAGGAAGTGGGCCACAGCTCATGCTTCCTCTGAGTCTGAGCTCAACCCCCCCCCCCCTGCATTTGTTTCCAGGCCTGCGGCATGCTCAGCCAACCTAGGCCCCAAACCAGTCACTGCAGAGTTTGTTCAAGGCCAAGAGGAAACCATCGTATTCAGTATGCTAGAGAGCGTTCAGAGTGCTTCGCATGCCATACATTCTCTGGTTGTGATCTTTGCAACATACCTTTACCTGCGCACTCCCCAATGAAGACAGGAGACAGATGCTTGGATGTAAACAGGGCCACTTTATTACTACAACACAGGGATCAACAACAAGGACTGCTAAAGACAGGAAATGAAGGGGGTGGATTTACCTCCCCCTTATATTGGTGCGGGGTACTAACTGGGGTGGCTTTCCTAATGACCGCCCCCCTGGATCTCATTGGGCGAACCATACAACTCAAGCCATCCGAGTTCTTACACTGGATGGCTGTCTTAGTTGCCCCTTGTAGGACCAGGACAGCTGGCCCCTTGGGCCGGTCATTGGGCTTCTCCGCGCCTCTCCTCGAGCCGGTTGCGGCATCATCGGAGTTGCTGAGAATCCACCCACGACCTTGCTGCCCTGGCATGGACACTGTGAGCTAACTGGTTGTTTCCTTACCCCGCACCTCCCCTGCCAGTGGCCAAATCTAACTAATGGACCCACCGCAATAATACCACAACATCAGTCTGGGGTAGGCGAAAAAACTGCCCTCCACCAGCCAATCAGGAGGACAGCAAAAAATTCCTACCTGGCCCTCATACAAGCGACCAGCTAATCTCAGACTGTTTGAAGGGCGGGTGGGTGGGCTTCGCCGTCCAGGGACGCACTGGACGCTGCAGCACGAGCTAGCCTCGTGCTGCTTGCTCCTCCAGCCTCCCGGCGACCCTGGCAGCCAATGGCTGCGCGGCATCAGCCCCCTGCTCCCTCGGGAGGCGGGGCAAGGGTCTGTTAGCGCGCTATGGTGCTAACGGCTTTTATGGAGAAGTCAGTAACCCCTGCTGACTGGCTTATGAGGCATTTTTTGAACCCGTGGCCCTCTTCTGTTTAGCAGGGAGAGAGCAATTATTCCTAGATGTTCCAGCAATGTGTCTCTCATGGTGGTGGTTGCTGGCATCTCCCTGATATTTCTTTTTATACCATGAGCCTCTTTGGGACAAGAAACTGCCTTCCTATTCCTGTTGCTATGCGAGCCATTTTGAAAATGTTTCTTCAGACATAGAAAAGCTATACAGAAATATTCTAAAGACAGGCAATGCCACTGAACGCATTTGGTTGTCCACTGGGACATTAGGCACCCAAGAAGAAAATGATGACTTGGTGACAAATTCTGGAAATGTCTGAGTAAATTCACATTTCTATTGAAGCAAAAAGCTATGTGTGACTACAGCTCTTTCCACCAACACCTATGTTCCCTTAAATTACTCCTGGTAAATCTGAAGTAGAAAGATCCACATACAGTCCATAATAAAAAAAAAAAGTGAGTTAAGCAGTGCCTGAATGAATGGAGAAGGGGCATATGGGAATCTTTTAGGCCATTTGGATGAAAGGAAATTGAGCCTGCCCTTAAAGGAAATGGGACTTAGCCTCTTCAGGATGTTCTATAACTCAAGCATACCTTCAAATCTTGAATACGATTTTTTTGTATTCAATAGCACAATAAAACATATGAAGAACTTTTTCTGAGTAAGCACAGCTCCTGGAATATTTAATCCAGTATGAGGTACAGGAGGGGAGTTTAATTTATGATAGATATTGAAGGACAGACAGATGGACCGCATGTTAGCAGACAGTCACCACAAAGCGCATACCAGAAGCAGAGGGACAGAGTGGAATGTCAACTGCCTGATTTCCACATGGCACAGATGACAATAGCATCCTTTCTGGCTTCTGTCTCGCCTTGCCCTGCTCTTGGGATGCCATTGGTTGATCTGCGTTGATACCCCTGTGTTTCTCTTGCATCAGCTTCTTGGTCCTAAGTTTGCATTTGCAAACAATCCATTACTTTCATGATGGATGTCACTTAAGGGAATGTTAACTATATCCCAGCTATTTGTATGCATCACAAAGTCCCATTTCTAGCAAGCATTCTAGAAACACCAATTTCAGAGTTTAATTTTATGCTTTGCTTCAGGTTGCCTTGATCTAAGATCTAACATGAGTATCATGCACAACTAGTTCATCTTTTTCTTAACACGGTGGACCCCCCACTTTATAGTGGGTTCATTTTACGATCAAATCACTTTACAATGTACTCTCCATAGAGTACATATATTTTCAACAAATTTCACTATACAAAAAGTTATCACCTTTTTGATGGATTTTAGATTTAGATTAGAAAATCTTTATTGGCATATGTATATAAACAAAACATTCGCATGCAATATATCCACTAACTAGGTGTAAGACCTAGATTAGCAGTAATAATACAGTTTAGGAAGGTGGCAATTCTCTTGATCATTGAGGGCTCAGTAGAATCAAGAAGGGAGCCTAACCTTACTGTAAAAGATGCTTTAAAACTAGCATCATACATTGGCCCAAGAAACTTAGGACGCAAGTCCGAGAAGCGCGGGCAGTATAATAAGGCATGCTCTAAAGTTTCCACCTCACGCATATCACAGGGACATAACCTTTCCTCAAAAGGAATCTTAAGGTACCTGCCTCTGGTTAGAGCGGATGGCAGCACGTTGCATCGTGCGAGGGAAAGGGCTCTTCTCAGTAGAGGCACCTCCAGAAGGCTTAGATAAGTTGGCAACCTTTTTGATGGGTTCATAACCTCGTCGTCTTTTTGGAGGCTCATGGGTGATTATTGTTGTTGTTCAGTCGCTAAGTCGTGTCTGACACTTTGTGACCCCATGGACCACAGCACGCCAGGCCTCCCTGTCCTCCACTAGCTTCTGGAGTTTGCCCAATTTCATGTTCATCACTTTGGTGACACTATCTAACCATCTCATCCTCTGCCGCCTCCTTCTCCTTTTGCCTTTGATCTTTCCCAGCATGAGGGTCTTTTCTAAAGAGTCTTCTCTTCTCACAAGATGGCCAAAGTATTTGAGCTTCAGCTTCAGGATTTTTCCTTCCAGGGAGCAATCAGGCTTGACTTTCTGTAGGATTGCCCGATTGCATCTCCTTGTTATTCCTATTCCCTCTTGACTGCCTACTTTAGCATTCCATTCCCCTATGATGAGACGGACATCTTTTTTGGTGTTAATTCTAGAAGGTGTTGTAGGTCTTCATAGAAACAGTCAACTTCTTCCTCTTCAGCATCAGTGATTGTGGCGTAGACTTGGATTACTGTGATGTTGAAAGGTTTGCCTTGGATCTGAATTGAAATCATTCTATCATTTTTTATACCCCAGTACTGCTGTTCTCACTCTTGTTCACTATGAAGTCTACTCCATTTCTTCTAAGGGATTCCTGCCCACAGTAGCAGATATAATGGTCATCTGAATTAAATTCTCCCATTCCTGTCCATTTTAGTTCACTAATTCCCATGATGTCTATGTTCAGTCTCGACATCTCGCGTTTGACCACATCTAGCTTACCTTGATTCTTACCTTGATAGATCTGACGTTCCAGGTTCCTATGCAGTATTGTTCTTTGCAGCATCGTACTTTCCTTTCACTTCCAGACACATCCACAGTTGAGCTTCCTTCCAGTTTTGGCCCAGGTACTTCACTCTTTCTGGAGCTACTAGTATTTGTGTTCTGCTCTTCCCCAGTAGCATAATGGACACCTTCCGACCTGAGGGGCTCATCTTCCAGCATCATATCGTTCAGCCTTTTTGTACTGTAATCCATGGGGTTTTCTTAACAAGAGTACTGGAGTGGGATGCCGTTTCCTTCTCCAGCAGATCACGTTTAGTCAGAACTCTCTACTATGATCTGTCCATCTTGGACATCTCTACTATGACCTGTCCACCCTACATGGCATAGCTCACAGCTTCATTGAGCTACTCAAGCCCCTTCGCCATGACAAGGCAGTGATCCATGAAGGGCAGGGATCCATCATGGGTGATAGATGAGCCAATTAGCAATGTGAATGCAAGTGTTTGGTAGCATCTCAGCCAACAGAAGCATTTTAAACATCATGGCTATGTGTGTTGAGGGAAGGACACAGCCTTGTAACTTGTGTTTTATAATTACAACCTGTGTAAATTGTGACCCCCTAAATAGCGCAGAAGAGAACATTTTAAGAGCACAATCCTACTCAGCATTGGATTGGCAAGGCCGACAGCCAGCACCAAATCCAAGGCTTGGTCAGGGAGGCTGAAGCACGTTCATGCCTTTAACCATAGGGGAGGCTCCAGCCTCTCTGATGTGCTCCTTGGCTCTGTGCCTGCTAAACCACAGGCACAGAACCGAGGAGACCGTGTGGCCTGAATCGGGGCCGTGTGGCCTCCTGAACAGGCTTAGGATTTGGCCTTATGACCGAATCCTGAGCCCATCCATATCCCACCCTCCCACTGCCCAGAACCTCCCTCCCTCCCCTAATCCCAGCCCCAGCCCAACATGGAGACTCCCTCATGCCGGCCGGCTTCAGCTGACGCAAGGGATGCTTGGCGCAGGCGCAACGGGACTGGTGCTGCATGCAGCACTGGTCCTGTTGCTTGAATGCCGATGCAGGAGTTGGTGCAACAGGCAGCGTTGGATTGCACTGTAAAGCTGAGAGAGGGAAATAGCCTAGTTCTGCGTCAGAAACTTCAAGTTCTGAGGTCCTGGAACCAATAATAAAAAACCAATGCATTATTGGCTTTGTAACACAATATCTTCATAATACAATGGTGTCTCCAGAATAGATTACCATTGTAAAGTGGGGCTTCATATTGAATGAAGAGGAGAACCTTCCTTCCTTCCTTCCTTCCTTCCTTCCTTCCTTCCTTCCTTCCTTCCTTCC
>JAJKFI010000058.1:4180914-4196479 GCA_029204185.1 Lerista edwardsae | reverse complement strand
TGCCAGTTTCAACCAGTTCTGGACTGTGAGATGTGAAACTGCAACACATTTGTCAATTATCTACATGACATATGTCTGTCTATAAGTATAGATCAAGCAGCTAGAAACATAAGGAAATTAAACAAATTAAACAAATTGACCTAAAGAAAGCAAAAGGAACTAATCCTGCAATTTTTCAAAACAGAAAAAGGGTGGGCCTTTCATGGGTGGAGAAGGGGTCCCATGTTACAAATTTATACAGCCCCCCACCCTCTAAAATGAGATTTCATCATGGTGCTTATGGTCTCAGGCTTGCAATACTTTGTAGACTTATGTGTCCCCTTGTTACAAGTCACGGCATCTAAATCTAGCATGGCTGCTGATCCACTTCTTCTTGTCTGAATGTAACAGGGTTAGGATTGGCACAATTTATGAAAATGTGACATTCATGAGGATGCAGCTGATAACTTTCCTGGGAGTTTCTTTAAGACAAGCAACGTTTCTTGGCAGGAATAGGTAAGTTTGTACATCCTTAGCCAGGATATCCCTCTAGGCTAAATTGGACAAATTGCACTCCAACTCGAAGCAATTAGTTGAATGTGCTGGAAATGTTCAGTTCAGTTCTAGCAAATGTACAATAGTGGCCAGTGGGGAGGTATAATCATACCAAGCTACGAAAGGTCTCAATCCACATAGCCCAGTATGTGACCATGGTTGCAAAGACAGACAATAGCCGGAATCCTTCCCCACCTGCATGTACAGAAAACCTTGGACATTCATCACCATCTCATCACAAGAACAGACTTCCATTTTTCAGACAGCAAAAGTGTATCCGGAGCTCATAGAAACCAAGTGCATGTGCCTTGCCCTGGCCTAGACACATACATTAAATCCATAGCCAATGTTTCATAGGACGGGCCTCCGATGGACAGACACATCCACATTGTTCAGCATCTTATGCAGAAGGCTGTACGGCTTCCCAAATACAAGGAAACGCACAATGAATTATAATGGGGAGGAAGGAGAGGGGAGGGAAAATCCTTGTAGAATGAGTCATACAAAATCTGATTCACTGGAGGTAAATAATATATGCTGACATAGCACTATCTGTCCCAAGCTGTGCCGGGCTGAAGTCTCATATCATACTCCACTTCTTATGTAATCATGTCATTAGGCCTCTGTGGCTGCAGACCCACATTTTTCCATAATGCACAGAGCATAATTTAGCAATAGGAAATGACTCACATAAACTGCCCGTGGACCAGATCGTAAAATATTGGCAGGAGAGATGATATTCAGGGTAGGATTCACATTGGCAAAAAAAGAATTCTACCTTTCTATCGATCCCATGCGATTTGCTCAAAGAGGTTTGCGCTACAGCTTCTGCTTGGCTTAGGGTTACCAGCCGTTCTTTGAATAATATTGTTGTGGAAGGAAGGATCGGTAATAGTAGCGCTATAGAAGAAGTTGAGGCTTTGCACAGTGGCCAGCATATTGGCACCGATTCCCCACCCCATCTGGCTTCGTTCAACTTGTATGGCTCCGATAGGGACACGGTAAAGTATGACTGGACCACTCTCGATGTCGGGGGGATGGCGCACATCTGTGTGCTGGCCTCTCCGACTCTGAGAGTGGTCCAAACACTTTTTACAGTGGCCCTTGTGCAGATCAAACTTTGCTGGCCTACCTGTGCCGGCCTAACTCCAGATTGGGATTGAACCCTAAATTCCCTTATCTTCAGTGGGCCTTACTCTCAGGAAAATGTTTACAGGATGGAAGCCTTATAGCCTAGTCCTATCTGGCCCTTGTGCTGCCAGAACTCACACTATGGCAAGTCAAGGCCCTTTGCGGTGGCACAAAAGCTGGGGTGCTGTCTTGTGCTTCCAGGTCACTATTGCAAACAGCCAGAGGTGCAGGGCATGTCCCAGTGGCTCCCAAAGGCTGCACTGGTGTTGGTGTTGGGATAGGAAGGAGGATAGGGGCATTCTGGGGCTAGAAGGGGGAGGACTGGGGAGGGGGCTGGAGGGAGCAGATCTCAACAGCGAAGACATTCACTGGATCCTGGACTATATTTTTTAACCTGCCTCGCCCTTTCTCTCCTCAGACATATGCCAGCAAAATAGCTAGTGTGGGTCTGAAGAGATCCATATGCAACCAGAAGGCCTATCCAGAGGTAAATGAAAAAGTGGTTCATTTGGCTGCCTTCTGATCTCCCCCTAGCATAGAATGCAGCATGAACTTTGTTGGCACAGCAGCATGCTGCAGCAAAGTGGGGGAAAGGATTGGGCTGTCAGTCTATTGCAATGGTTCTCAAACTTTAGACTGGGACCCACTTTTTAGAATGACACATGTTGGGACCAGCGATGGGATCTACAAATGAACAAGGGGAACCCTGGGCAGGAGTTAGGTGGGACTTCCACTTGAGTGGCAGCCTGTCGGTAGCATTCTGCGGCTGCCCTGGCCTCGGGGGGGGGGGCTCCTGCTCACCGCAGGGGACAGGTGAGGGTCACGCCGGGTGCCTAGGCGAGCAGTGGGGGGGGCGCTAACCGGGGGCAGCCCCCCTGAGGCCAGGACAGCTGCAGAACACTACGGACGGGCAGCCAATCACACGGAAGCCCCGCGTAAGTCCCGCCCAGCGTTCCCCTTGTTCATTTGTAGATCCCATCGCTGGTTGGGACCCACCAAAAGTGATGTCATTAACCTGGAAGTGATGCCATATCTGGAAGTGGTGACATTGGGCAGGAAGTGCCATCCTTATGATGTAATCAAGTGACACTCCTGGAATGCAAACTGGCATTCTTGGACTGCAGCAATTGCACAACCATGAAACACCCCTTACTGAAAGCTAGATTAGGTCGAAACATTATGTAAAAGCACTGAACTAAAAACCATTTTAAAAAAAAAACCCTCACTTGAAAATGCACTGTTCACACTCACAGAAGGAATATAGCAGGAGTAAGGCCTGCAGCTTCTAAAGTGGCTGCTCCCAGCTTTCTGCAACCCACCTGACATCAGGTTGCGACCCACCAAGTGGGTCCTGACCGACAGAATAAAACTGTATCTATTGTATTTATTTATTTTTGTTCATAGAATCATAGAGTTGAAAGCACCCACAAGGTCATCTAGTCCAGCCCCCGCCTGTTGCAGGAAATCCTCCTAGAATCCTCCAGCAGGTGTTTGCCGAGCCTCTGCTCGAGGGTCTCCAGTGAGGGAGAATCTACCATCTCCCTTGGTAATTGGTTCCACTGCTGAACTGCCCTTACAGTCAGGAATTTCTTCCTGACAGCCAAATGCCCATGCCATCTTTCAGTACAAAAAGTCACAGGGCGGTTGATGCAATAAAATAACTTTAACAAGAGAATGACAAAATAAAGACTTGTAGATTTGCTGCTGGAAGTCTGAGGAGTGGCAAGGGGTGGGTCTGGTGCACAGTGCCGTCAGTGGCAGGCTGGTGGAGCCTCCAGTCGGTCACGTTGGTGGCTCTGGAACGATGGCAGTGCTTCTTTGATTCCGTCTCACTTAATCAGCAGACAGCAAAATCCGCTCCTGCCAATGGGGGATAGGAATGGACGGGATTGGGATGCACTGTAGGCTGGCTCCATCCTTGAAGGAACTGGCTTACAGCCTAATCCAAAGCAATTCCTTGCGTGATGGTGCAGCAGTGCCAACATGGCTCCCACTGCACTTCACAGGGCAGTTTCAGAAAGTTCAAAAAACAATATCCAGGAATATTTAGTCCCAATCCCCAGAGTAATCCTATTCTGGCCTGCTGAGTCTACTCAGGCCTGCACCAGCTCTATGGCGAGTGCAAGTCTGCATTGATCTGGGTTTGGGGGTCAAACCAGGGAAGAGAGTTACGTTTTAACGTGTCTTCCTGCTGCTGTAACAGCCCCTGTCAATGCTCCCTACAGGCTCCTATCTTGGAGGAGACAACAGCTGCTCTCTATTCCCTTTGTTGAATGTTCCCACCCAGTGGCGTTTCTACAGGGATGGCAAAGCTCTAAGTTTTGCAAGGAGCCTTACCCTGTCATATAAATCCCTCCTCTCCCTTGCTGCTGTAGCCAGTAAGCAACGCCAAGATGTTACTGTTCCCTGTGAGGATTGGCTAAAACGGTGCAGGAGAGGAGTGATTTCCACTGCAAGGTAAGGCTTCTTGCAAAACTTAGAGCTTTGCCATCCCTGTAGAAATGCCACTGTTCCCACCAAAAGCTATAGGCTGCCTCTTGACAATGAAAACTTCTACGCCTATCCCAGCAATCAAGGGGTCGAGGAAGCTCTGAATTGCATCACCCGCTACAAACCACGACACCTTTGAAGTTGATTTTTGCAATCATTGTTCAAATGGGTCTGTGCCAACATCCTAAGACGTGAAGCCCTCTGGGATTGCTTTCTGGCACTCTCTAACCAATCTGGTAATCTCAGGGTGCACACCAGTCACTACTCTTTATCCAGGACCTTCACTATACCTTTCAGATATGACTTGTCTAGCTAAGCACCTCATCCTTACAAACAGCCTGGGCTAGGTAAAGGAAATAAAGAAGACCATCCACCATGGCCAATCAGGTGGGGGATGCTGTAGCTGCGGCGGACCCAGCCGAGGCCCCGCCCTGGAGCAGGTAGCCAATCACTGTTCCCCTGCACCACCCCCGCCATACCCCCTGCCACGCCACACTCCATTTTGGAGCTCTTTGAGTGCAGAGGCGGGGGGGGGTTGGCAGGCTAGATGCTGCTTGTGCAGCTCGCCTCCTTGGGTGGGTGGGCAAGTGGCAGCGGTAGTAGCCCTGCTCCGGCCCCTGTGACTCCCTGGACCCCGCTCCAGGCCCACCACTGGGGGATAGTCTGCTGCATCCAGTCCAATTTCATCTTAAAAATGAAAACCGAAAGCTAATCAAAATGTCCAAGCAACTTTCAACGATTAGAGAAGTAGACTGCTGTACTAGTAATACGGTTATGATTTTGAAGGCCCTAAATATCCGGCTTTCCCATGATTAGCTGCGGCAGCAGCAAGGGAAAGATTTGCTCACGTCAGTTACTAGCCTCTATTTTTCCTCTTCCATACGCAACAGTGTGATGATAGCCCAGACACTTGTGATCTTCAGGACTGTGGCCAAGCCAGGGTTATGGTTTGGTTCATTTTCACTCACAGGAATACGAGTTCAATTTAAGAAAAAAAAGCATTCAAAATGTAACATTCTCAGCTAGTAGCATCTTCTATAAAACAGTGATATAGACACATGTCTACATGGCAAGCATCATGACACTCATATCCAAGAGTAATCATCTTGAACAGTTGTTGACAAGAATGTATTGTTTAATATTTTTCGTTTCCATAAGGGGGAGCTTGTGGATAGAGGATTACTGCCTGGTAGGTCTCCAACTTGGAAGAATTTACACAATATTTCTGTACATTCTGTGGACTGTGGAATATTTCTGTACGTTCTGTGAGAGCACAATCCTACACTATGCCAGCCTAGTAAGGCCGACATAGCAAGGCCATATCCCAAGGCCCATTAGGAGGCAGCAGCAGCAATGTGCAGGACAAGGGGAGGTTTTCCCCTTGCACCCATGTAAGCCCCAGTCACCCCTATGGGGCTGCTCGGATCTGCCCCTGCTGTTTTGCAGGCGCAGAGGAACATGGACAGGAGCGGCCTGAATCGGGGCCGCCCTGGCCAGGAATGGGCATTCGGATTTGGCACTATGGCCGTCCTGCATCACAACCCCCGTCTCCGCCCACTGCGCCACCCAGTTACACCCCCGGAACGCCTCTGGAATGCCCTCACGGAGGCCCTGTGCCGATTGATCGACACCGGCACTTGAATGGCGCATGGCCAGCGCTGCCAACAGTCGCAGCGGCACCCAAGCATTGGTGCTGCTGCTTGTGCTGGCCGAGCACCATAGCGCAACACGGACGCACTTTACGGCATGTTCGCAACAGCGTTTGGCCGGTGCAAGAGTGCAGCTCCGGCGCTAAGGGGGAGTATAGGATTGCACTGTGAGTTTGAAGGGCACAGTGCAAGTCTTAGCGATTCAGATTTTGAGGTTGAAAATCTTTGTTTCAAAGTAAATATTTTCCGTGTTCTTGGCAGTCAGATCCCTCAGACTGGTTGTAGCTGAAGCTGTGAGTGTTTTTCACACAGGGCACTGTAAAAAGGCTCTCTTGTGGCATCTGAGGCAGGTGCTGTTACAAGCAAGAATGTGACTGTACTTGCTAGCCAATGTCACTTTTACAACCTGCCACATTACAGAAGGAAGCAGCACAAAAAGTGCTTTAGGCTGTGATCCTATTCAATGTATCAGAACTCAGTGGAACTCAATGGAACAGACATGAATAGGACTGTGTCACTCAAAAGAACCTTCTGTTTACCTGCACTTTTGCAACTATCCTGTGCTGGGCAAATGGAGCAAAGTTATGCAATTCTGAGTTCAATGGAACTTACTGACAAGTAAGTGTATAAAGGATTCAGCCTTAGTGATCTGGTGATTTGGGAGAACAGAAAGGTATTTATACTGGGTCCTTGGTATCGGCGGGGAATCCATTCCCAGACACACACAGACAGACATCCTCCCTGACTCCGAGAGTGGTCCAAATGCGCTTTACGGTGTCACTTGTGCCAGCCAAACTTTGCTGGCCTAACTGTGCCAGCCTAACTCCAGGTTAGGACCGCGCCCTCAGAATGTGTAACTTTGCTATCCTGTATCAGAACCAGTTTTTAATTAAATGATACAAATTCCAAAGAAACATGTTTCCTTGATAGTTGCAGCCTCAAAGCTTTGCAGATATTGTTAATTTTTAAAAATGGGACTCTGTAGTGGGGAGAATTTGTACCAACAAGATCAGTCCAGATAAACATGGCCCTTACTGGGTCTGTCGACGAGGCACCCACCCCTTCTTTGGAAATCGTCTTGAATGATATGCAAAAGCAGTTTTGATGAGCTCAGTCATCATGTCTGCTGGTCAGGTGCTTTGGGATGCCGGGATAACAGTGCATTCTAGTTCATAAACGATACTCCTGGTGGTGACTGATTTAGTTAAGCTAGGCTTGCATAAAACAGTGTCCTTTTTTGACTTTTGAAATAAGAGAAACCTCTGTCTGGAAACGAAGGCGACAGATAATGGTGAGATCCAGTATCAAATCACAGTAATGTTTTTTCTTTGGTTGAAGACCAAAGGAGCGGCTGATCCAAAGAAAACTACTTAGCCGTTTCGAGCTGCTGAAAAAAAAAAAAGTACATTCACTTGTTAATGTCTAATAGTCTCAAATGTCTGTAGTACAAAGGAAAGTATTTGAACAGCTTAAAAGTTTTATGCTTAAAATAACATTCGATAAAAAAAAATGCATTTTTGTGAGGCTCGTTAAGAAACCACATCGTTCAAGGCGGGAATTCCGGGAAAACCCCTAGGGTGGCCACGTTTCGTTGAGAAAGGAATGGGGCAGAGGTAAAGGAAGGTCTTTCCCCTGTTAAGCAAGCAGGCTGCACTCCAGGACAGTGGAGGGCCTTTGCCTGGCGAAACGACGGCTTCTGGGAGGACACGTCACTCTAAGAGCAAGACAAGCACTGCGGAGAGCAAAGGCTCATCTTGTTCTATTTATTTTTTATTTATTATAGTATTTATGTACCGCCATTCTTGAAGACTCATAGACTTGAAGTTCATAAACTCAAGCTGGTTTACACTGACAGGCTGACGACAAAACCCAATTTTTTTTTCAAATGAAGTTTTTACAAGTATTATTCAACTCATAGGATCCTCCATTTCCCCAGATGGTTCCCTTTGTGGTGCAATCATTATCTTGGCAGCATGGCTTTTGTGCTCTCCTTGGTTTCTAGTCAGCAGCTTCTAGTCACCCATCTGCTCAACATCCAGACTGCGCCTCCTGCCAACTTTATGTCTAACATAAAGTGTGGGGGTGGGGGAGATAGTCATGGAGGCCTCCTAACATTTGTACCCATACCTCGGAGCAACATTGTGGCTGCAAAAAACCAAACTTTATTAGTAAACTGAACATGTTGCAAACTTCAGAAAATGAACATGCATATATTTTGCTGTGTGGTACGTTGGCACCATTGGCATGAACCAATTTTGTTAATAGGAGCAGACAGAACTAGGGGTGTGTAGCCAGACTTCCTGCAAGGATATAGCTATATTCTCGCAGTCCAATGGACTTACCCGGAAGACAGTAGACAATTAGAAGATAACAACGTGAACACACTACCACATTTTTTTCTACCATTAATAACAGATGCTACCAAATTCTGCTTCAGAGCCTTGGGAGACCGTGCATCATGGGTTCAAAAGGATTCAGTGATGCATTAGGCTTGACACATATATGCAGAAGGCTTACATGTCAGTGCAGGGCACAACACCACATCTGGTGAGGCCTACTGTGTGAGGAAACCTCTGGAGCTCCAGGAATATAACTTCTCAACCAAAATTAGAGCCCCTGAAATTGCAAAAGGGTTTCATAATTGGAAGGAGGCGGTGTTCAGCAAATGTCTAGTTGCAAAATATGGGCTTATTACCCCGCACCCCCCAGAAATAAACACACAAGACCAAGGCTTGGACTAACAGGGCCACTTCATTAGATAGCTTCTAGATAGCTGAGCAACTAAAACCCCAAGCGTGCGGGACTTTGGGGAAACGGCACTAGCCGTCTGCCTCCCCGGGTGATCTGGATGATCAACAGGCATAAAACCACCTGACTCCGGACACCAGCTCGTACGTGTCAAGCTGAGTCAACCCTCGCCGACCCGAGGGTCGAGGCAACATGACCGCGCCGGCTCACCCCGGCCCGAGCCCAAGGATAGCCTTTGCGAATTCGGTCAGGGTCCGGCCCACCTGCCTCACCGAACCGGATAAGCAACTTATGAGCAGCCCAGGCCAATTCCCAACCATGCTGCCTCAGAATGGAGGCCAATGCAGAGACCTACCTGCCTACCCCCCACACGCTACCTGCCTGCACAAAGTGACCATTTAACCTAACACCCTGAACAACCCGTCTCAGGCTGGGGTAGGCGAAAAAACCAACAGCTACCAGCCAATTTAAGCTGATGGCAAAAAATTCCTACCTGGCCCCGAAGCGACCAGCTATTCTCAGCCTGATAAATGGGAGGGCAGGCGGGAGATCGCCGGGCAGAGCCAGAATGAGGCATGGGCGGAGCGAGTGTGCACTACAGCCACTCACCTACCCCCGTCGGCGTCCCTTATTGGCCCTCAAGCCCCGCTCCTGCGTGCTCTGCATGGGCGAGGCAAATACAGCGACACGCGGTGGGGGTGTGCAGCCAGGCTTCTGAAACCTCTTTCCTGGTGTGGGAGGGGAACTAAAGCCCTGATGTAATGTTGAGAAAGACAGCTGTGAATCAGGACTTGCCCAGCTGGAATCTCATCAAGAGGTCTTAGGCAAGCCTTTCCACCTCATCCTCACCAATCTGCAATATAGGGACAAAAAATATTTACCTTACAGCAGTGGTTCCCAAACTTACCTGGGTCACAAACACCCCTGCAGCATGTTCTTCCTGGCTCAGTTGGGTGCCACCATCTTGGATCTTGGGAAATCTGGCAAGGTCCAATATGGTGGCACCAAAATCTCATGAGACTGCATGAGATCCAAGGAGGAACAGGTATGAGGCGCCACTGGGAACACTGTGCAGTGCCCTTGTGAGTGTGCCGCAATGCCTAATGCACACTTTGGGAACCCCTGCCTTATAGGGTTGTTGTAAGCACAGCATCAAAATAATACATGTGAAGTTCTTTGCGCTCTCAAAAGTGCTACACAAATGCTCAGTATTCCGATTTTCAGGGTGCAACCATGCCTTCCATGTAGTGCTAATGCAATGTGCTTGCGTCAGTGCTACGTCATTAGCGCCAACACGGGGGCACCGAGTGGCACTCCCCTGTCAGCGCTAAGGCTCCCAGGCTGGCACTAGCTGTAGCGTGGGTGGTGGTTGGGGAGTGGGCGGGCTGGCAGACGGCCGGGCCTAGGGAGGGGGCGGGGCCAGGATGAGGCCTTGGATGAAGGCCCCATCAGGAGGCTGCATGGCCCCCCATTCGGGCCGTGCAGCTTCCTTGGATCAGCGGCCAGAGCCTCCCCTGGGACAAGGGGACGAATGTGCCCTAAGGTGCTCTGGACTGGGCACAGGCCCACCAGCCTTGCCAATCCAGTGCGATTTAGGATTGCACTGCCCAAATAGAATAAGGGTTATTCTAACCTCCTCTTGTGAATAACAGTTTGAATCTAGAGAACTGGCACCTTCCAGCTGCAATTCCACTCCCAGCTGACAATGCTGCCGTCAATCTGCACGTGCTTATTTGTGCCGGGGGTGGCACCCTCCTTATCCTGACCTCTGCAATTGATCCCTGTGTCTGTGGGGGGACGTCTGCCATCCACATCCTGTGGACGTCCTGCTCAGTAGCAGCCTGCTCTGGAGTCCAGGAGGCAAGAGTTTTACTCGGGCTTGATTAGCCTCCTCCACCTCAATGTCAACTGTGCTTTGAAGAATAATCGCCTCTCCGTAGGAAATTAAATCATGAAAAATTTATTCTAATATCGGGCACACGCTACTGCACTTGTGTTGACGTAAATGCCCATCGCGCCTGACATGGTCTTTCCTTGTTCGTTGTTTTAAGAGATATGAAGGGGAGTTTTGGTGAAGGTTTTTTAAGCAACACTAAGCAAACCCTGTCAGTTTAATCTCAGATCGGCCTGATTTTTGCCCTTCGGTTGACATTTATTGTTTTTAAAATGTTAAGAAAAGTGTACTGACGAACTGCCCGTTCCCATCGTCTTAAGTATGAAATGTTTAAAAGTATATAATATTTCATCTGGTGCCAGCACCAGGATGGCTGCCAACGCTCGTTTGACAACCAGATGACTAACACAAAGGGGTTCCCCCTTATGAAAACTCTCGGATTATGTGAATTGGCTCATGTAAGTAACTCACAACATCCCCTGTGGAAGGCTGATTGTAGTCATATGTGGGGCATATGCACAGCCATGCTGAGAACCGCCATGCCACAGACTCGCGGAAAGATTGGGCTAAGTAATCAAGCGGGCTAATTTGTGGGTTGTTTTATCGTTCATCAGCGCATGTATCTGTTTGATGGCATTAAATGAGAACAATTCATACCGATCAAACTGCTTTCCCCCCCTCCCCCTGTATATTTCTCCTTAGAATGTTTTCCTGTGTACGTTTTACATTCTATAAACTACAGAAATAGCACACGTACAAATAAAACACAGCTACCCAGCCCATCAGTGAACCGGAATGGATTTCTACAATTGAAACAAAGGCAATATAGAGAACATCGTTTCATGCTGGGGAACATCAACAGTGCCCCAAAAGAAACTGGAGTAAGACATGTCATCAGAAACCTATGCCATATCCTAAACACAGCAAATAATTAAGCTCAGCATAACGCGATCCAGCAGATAGATCAAAATCTGCAAGTTCCACCCTTGTAGGCAGGAGATAAAAGGAACAGCTTTACAGTCATAACTTAGGAGGGGAGGTGGGAGTATCAATGAAATTAGTATTGGATGTAGGATTTGTTTTAATTTCTTTAGGTTTTTTTATTGTTTGAATTGTAGGCCACCTTTGCCCCAATCTTATCCCCCATCATTGGTATTGATGTAGCTATGCCACAGAGATCAGGAGTAAGGGCACTTTTGTTTCCTTACCTCCAGGTATGCCTCCTGATACCCTATAGGTCTCCTTGGATTTATGTCAGCTCTATAGCTGCTGAGAGTCCAAGGACAATATGGAGGCTGGCCAAAATGAGGGGGGGTAGGATCTGATGTGCACATTTGCCTCCAAGATCAACCTCTTCCAGCCCACTCCCAGCCTCCTACTCTCCTCCCAATTTGCCCAGAGACTCCATTACCTTCCCTGCTTTTGAAACACCCCCTGTGTCAACTTACCAGCACTGGCCTGGTCTGGTGGCTGCAGCACCGTGGCTCTGATGCTGCCACTGCTGGGCCTTTTTTGGCATAGGATTGGGCTGTTTGAAGGCTTTTTAAAGTAGAAAAGTAGCCTCTAAAAGTAACATGTAGATAAAATCATTAATTCGACTACAGGCAACCCTGCCCTGATATCTGCGGGGGATATTTTCCTGCTCCCTGAGGATATCAGAAACCACAGAGAAAAGGGGACCCCATCTCTGCACATCCATGCCCAATAAATAAGGCCACGATAAACCTTTGTTTATCTTTGTTATTGTCATGCCAAGCAAGATGTCCTTTTACAAACACTATAAGCATGCAAGCTTATAGAAGGACGATCAGGCAGGCAGCCTGAATGCTAGAGGGTCACAGGCAGAACATCTGTAAAAGGAAGAGGCATTCTTGCTTGGTGCACTAAAATAAATGAAGGTAATGGGCATGGGGGGCACAGAGAGCCATGGATAACTAGATCAGCAGATACTGGATCCATGGATATGGGATACCTGTATCTTGAAATCATATGGATATGTTTAATTCAAATACCTCGTTGTTTGAATTGTTTATTGAAACAACAGTTAAAATAAGGAGGAATCCCTTGTAAGGGGCTGGGAAGGTGAGCTATCCCAGGAAGGCCTTCAAGGAGCTGATGGAATTAAGAGCCCAATCCTCTGTCTGAGTCCTCAGAAGTAAGTCCCATTATATTTAATGGGGCTTACTCCCAGGAAAGCACGTATAGGATTGCATCCTGAGATATTTCCTTCCTTAATGTGTCGAACTGAGAGTTGCTCTTCCTTGTACATGTGACAGACTAGAAATTCTCAAGTAACAAAAGTGGGGATGTGGAGAAGCTGCTTAACCTTTTCCCTTCTTTAGCTTTTCAACTCAAAGCCGCCCTGCGCAAGATGCTTTTTCACCTGTGTGAGATGGAGACACTGTGGGGAACCTGTTTCTTCCAGGAGGAGAAAAATGGGAGTGTGGGGTGGGGTGATTTAGGCTTCAAAAGGACAGGCAGGAAAAGGTTTGCAAAGCTCCTCTGAACCAGCACCACTGCCCTGGCTGTCCAACTGGCTGTCCAAAATGAAAAAGGATCGTTTTAATTGTGCAGTCAGATGTCATCTGGAGCTGACTTCCCATGTCAAGCCAATTCTGTTAAAATCGCAATCTGAACTCAGTTTCTGGTGCGCCAGTGCAAACTACTCTAATGCAGTAAGTGTGGGCACGCTCAGAATGCTTGACTGAAGTGGGACAGACATTTCCTAGTTTCCATAGGTTGAAAAGGTGATGTGAATTGCTTCTAAGTTAATCAGTGTGAAGTGCTATGCTGAAATGAATGCCTTGTTATTTTCTATTTCATCAGTTGCCTTGCGTTATTCCAATGCATTTTCCGTAGTGTCCACATAGTCATAGCCCCTTCCCCCCATCTAAAGATTTCATCCTATAGAATACAAGGATTTAATGACACCTGCTCCCTTTGTATATCCTAAAGGCATAATTAACCAGCTACGTACAAATAGTGGAATCTTAGCTAAGCTTCTTGAAGGAGTGAAGCAGCAGCTCTGCAAACGTGGGCCCAGGATTCAAGCCTTTACTCACAAGTAAATGATTAGTGAATCTCCGCAGCCTTTGGTGAAGCAAGCCTTACAGCCCAATCCTATTGGGCCTCTGTAGCACCAGAATGCATGTTCCAGTGGTGCAGTTTGTTTTACAGTGGTCAAAAAGCATGATCCAACATCCCCCCCCCACACACACGGGCTGCCACTGCAGCATAGCCATGGCTGTGTGCCGGCAGCCACTGGAGCACTGGTGTGGAGGGAGGGGTGGATGGGCAGGGAAGGGGAGGAATGGGGCCAAAACCAGTGTGTGTGTGTGTGTGTGTGTGTGTGTGTGTGTGTGTGTGTTGCAGTCCTAAACTGCAGCCTACGTCTCCTACAGCCAGTGGAGGTACACCCTGCAACCCACAAGGGAGTTTCAGATCCCAAAGGGCTCCTAGAGGTAGGAGGGCAGCCTGCAATGCTTGAATGGCGCAAGCCAGCAAAGTTTGGCCAGCACAAGGGCCACCGTAAAGTATGTTTGGACCACTCTTGGAGTCCAAGAGGCCAGCACTCAGACGTGCGCCATCCTCCCAGACGCTGAGAATGGTCCAAACACGCTTTATGGTGGCCCTTGTGCTGGCCAAACTTTGCTGGCTAAGCTTTTGTCAGCCTAACTCCAGTTTAGGATTGTGCTCTCAGTGTGTGAAGGCCAAGAACGGACAGTATTGGCAGCACTGGCTCCACCTCCTATCCCGGCCTTGATTTGCCCACCCTGGTCCACAGGGACTTGTGCCAGCAAAGTGGCTGGTGCAGGTCCAAGCAGACCCATTCAAGCATTGCAGGCTGCCCTCCTACCTCTAGGAGCCCTCTGGGACCTGAAACTCCCATGTGGGTTGCAGGGTGTACCCCCATTGGCTGCAGGAGACTTAGGCTGTATCGCTCTGCCTTTAGTTTAGTTTTGCCGAGGAAGAAAATGCAGTTTAAAAATGGCCAAGAAATCAATATAAGAAAATGTATTTCTTAATATAGAGTAAAATTCACAAAGCAGAGCAAATAAACTTAAAATAAAAGAGTCCTGGGAAACCTGAAAGATGAGCATGTATCTGAGGCATAAGCTTTCATGGATTACTATAAGAAGCTTGAACTGGGCTCTTGTCCATGAAAACATCTGCCACCACACATCTGTTTATTTTTACAGTGCTTGATGATATAATAGCATTATCTTTACATGTACAGCCCTATTCTTTAATAGGTGGCTTATAAGCCAAATGACAGTCAACAAGCCCTGCTAAGTCTACGACAACGTGCAAGATTTAGGATAAAAAGATTGCGTCTAGATTACCTTCTGCCTTTTGGCAATTTGCCTTTTTTAAGGGGACAGCATGGCACAGATTCCCACAGAATAATGATCCAAGCATGGATGGCGTAGACTTGCAAGGATCATTCTGTGAACATCTGTGCCATCAGAAATCATTGTCTTTGTATCTTTGAAGAAGGCAATTGGCTATTGCCTTGATAATGTTGAATTTGCCTAGTGAGCCTACAAATACACTGTGCTTTTTGTGGCACAGGTGAATTCTTCAAAGTAAAAATGGTGGCCATCCAGGACTCAGATGCGGACAGTCACTTCAAGAAACCTGTAGCTGTATCAAGCGATGGACTTTTCTAGTTGCTTGTTTAACCCCGATCATCTACCTATGGTCAACTCCTTGCCTCTCTAGGAATGTCCATGGGCTAGCAACACTATATCTAATGATACGTCAAGTCTTGATCCATTTCAGAAAGAGAACTGGTAGAAGTCGTAAGGAACCATCATAGAATTCCAGCAAAAGCCTCTTGTCGTTAAGATCAATTAGAGCGTCAAAATACTTACGAGCCTACAGGGAAATGAGCCTGCAGGAGATTAAGTATCTCCTCTGCACCAAAGAGCAAAATTGGTACACACAGAAGAGCTCTACCGAATTGCGTGGACAAATTGAATAAATGGCAGTGAGAATTCTGACATTCTGCATTACATTAATCTTCATAACTACAACGCCAGATGTGTTCCCAAGTTCCAAGGGTGCCGGATTGTGTGTGTGTGTGTGTGTGTGTGTGTGTGTGTGTGTGTGTGTGTGT
>JAJKFI010000058.1:4169870-4180904 GCA_029204185.1 Lerista edwardsae | reverse complement strand
GTGTGTGTGTGTGTGTGTGTGTGTGTGTGTGTGTGTGTGTGTGTGTGAAGTCAATCTTTATAATCCTCTGGCATTAATTGTTCTTTCCTTTCTGTAGCACGTGTTACACAGAAAAATGCACTGCCAAGAATGCACTGCATCGGCAGTGCATTTTTCTAAGTGCGCATCTGCCAGTGCTTCTATCTGGAAATGGCAACCAAATGAGTCTCACAACATCCAGGTCAGCAGTCACACTAGCTAATCTAGAAGAACTATGAATGTAAACAGTGAATATATACAGCAATGTTTAATAAACCATGCAGTTCTCTCAGAACTGGAAGAGACAACAGAGATAGTTGATTTGTCAAATGTATGGTGGCATGCGAATTCAGGAGTCAGATACCCACACCTAACCACTTTAATGCCAGTGTTTCCACCTGCAATTGTGGTACAGCTTTACTGAGACACCAGCATACAGTTATGATATGTGTGATATACTTTTGTGTGATAGTTCATAGTCATCTTAAACACAGTGGCAGTCCTATTGTTGTGAAAGGGGGGCAAATGCCCTGAGTGTTGCACTGGTGGAGCGGGAGGGAGGCAGAGACAAGGCGGCCTCTCTCGACCCACTTGCCACCCTTGTCCTTGTATAGCTCTAAAATGTAGATGTATGTGGTGTTGGGGCGTGGTGGGCAGTGCAAGAGGCAAGGAGTCAACAGAAGGGGCTCCTCCTTCCTTGTCCCGGGGCAGCCCCTTGGCTGGGTCTGCAACTACCTAAACATGTATGTGCTCATGCCACAAGTCATAGGGCTTCTCAGATGACAAAGAGGTGTTCTCAGGGAATGGCAGAGTCCTACATAGTCAGAAGGGATGAGGGACCTTCAGCGCAGGTTAAGGTAGTGGCCATGCTGGCTACCTGGGAGTAGGAATCCTCTCTACTTCAAGGGACAGGGTGTGGGAAAGCAAAGGCAGCAGTGGAGGTGTAATCTGTATGTTGAGACCTGGCTAAAGCTGTTCCTTCCACCCTCAATCTGAGAGCTCATGGCGACCTAGCTGGCTTCTTGCGTTGGAATGTGTTTAAACCACGGAACCACTTATCTGGCTAGACAGTTCAGAAAGGTAGTACACCAGTCCACAGTTAAACCCTAGCCCAGTGCTTCCCAAATATTTTAGCACTGCGACTCACTTTTTAAAACAATATATCACAACACACTAGACAAAAAAAAGATTTAGAAAGATTTTTATTAATAATACATTAATTAATAATAATTGAGGTCCTGTCCTCCTGAGGCTACTAAAGACCTTACATATAGTATGTGTGTGTTTGCTACACATTTGCTAGACACTCAAGCTCAAGAACTGTTCCCCAAACATCCACAGTCGTTCTGTGGCGATGGTGGTAGCTAAGAGGGCATACTTCTCTGCCAGTATTGTATCTGCGGAAAATCGCCCAGCCGAGCTCATCCATGTGGTGCGTAGCCTACTCCATCTGCCCCCCCGCGCCACGCAGGAGGGGAGGAACACACTGAGACTCACTGTAATGAATTTGCTAAGCACTTCATGGAGAAGATCGATCAGATTCAGCATGACTTGGACACCACATTAGGAGTATCTATTGATGTCCCTGTGGCACCTGTCTATCCTATTATTTGGGATTCTTTTCGGCTTGTAGAAAAAAAAGCACCTGAGGGGGGACATGATTGAAATGTACAAAATTATGTAAGGACTGGATAGGGTGGATCAAGGATGTTCTCTTCCATCTCTCATAACACCCGAACCAAGGCGATTGTACACACCTAGAGTATTGTGCACAGTCTTGGTCTCCACATCTCAAAAAAGGACATAAACCAGAGGACATCCTCTAAAGCTGAGTGTTCGGAGAGTTAGAACCAACAAAAGAAAATATTTCTTTACCCAGCGTGTAATTAGAATGTGGAACTCCTTGCCGCAGGATGTGGTGATGGCATTGGGCCTGGATGCCTTTAAAAGGGTATTGGATAGATTTATGGAGGAAGACTCCATTATAGGTTACAAGCTATGGGTATGTTCAGTTAGCTGGTCGCTCATCATGAGGGCCGGGTAGGAATTTTTTTCTGTCATCCAAATTGGCCATGGATGGCAGTTTTTTTGCCAGACTGGCGAGGGAGGGATGGGCGTTCAGTAGGTTACATGATTTACATTTGTGCTTAATAAAGTTAAACCCCAACCTCACTCTGGTGTCTTCCTTGGGGGTGGTGCAAGAGTAACAGTCTACTTTAAAATGCCAGATGCAGGGGAGTGGCAGCAGGATACAAGCATCTTGTTGTCTTGTGTGCTCCCTGAGGCATCTGGTGGGCCACTGTGAGATATGGGAAGCTGGACTAGATGGGCCTTGGGCCTGATCCAGCAAGGCTTTTTCTTATGTTCTTATGGGTGTGTGCAACCTCCTGGTTTAGAAGTAGGCACCTCAGAATGCCAGGTGCATGGGAGTGGAAACAGGATGCAGGCATCTTTGTGTGTGTGTGTTCTCCCTGAGGCATTTGGTGGTCCTTTGTGAGATATAGGAAGCTGGATTTGATGGGCTTTGGGCCTGATCCAGTGGAACTCTTCTTATGTTCTTATATCTCATGTCACAAGTTAGCATTCCAGGTAATGATTTTCTTTGGCAAACAAGGTGCTTGCAAAGTCCCCCTCCCCCAGTGATTCAAAAACAACCCACAGTTTTGGAAGCACTGCCCTACCCTACCGACTGCAGAGATTAGTGCCATTGTTGCAGCCTAACTTAGCTCCCGCTAACTGGGCTAAAAAAAAATACAATTTAAGTGGTGATTCTCTTATATTTAGCTGGGGGAGAGCACGTGTCCCTGTTTAGCTCTGCATGCACAGCATCCCTTCCAGGGGCTGTTGCTGGCACACCCATGAGGCAGGGTGAAGGGGTGTTTCAAGCGGCAGGCTGGGGGAGGTGGCAAATTGGCAGGGAATGCCCTGCATCTGTCCAGCTGCACTCTGTTGCCTGCCACTACATCCTCTTCTTGCACACTCTTGGAGAGCAAGTGAGAGGAAGATGGAGGTGGCTTACCTCTTCCTCCAGTGCCACTGCTGAAAATTGTAACGAGCCAACAATGCCCATCTGTGATGCTGCTCCCTGATGGCCCTCCTGAAAAGAGAGTGACTGGGATCGTCACCTCCTTACCTCCTCCCTGCCCAGCACTTCAAATCCAAGGGAGCACAAAAGGTTGGAAGCTTAATGGGATCCTTCCACTCGCAAGCTGCTTCCTACCTGGCTAGCTTTGAAAACGCGTGGGGCAGACGACGCAGGGAGATGAAGACAGGAGTGGGGAGGGGTGATCAGGGGGCGGAGGTGGTTTTATGTGCAACAAAAAAAAGGGAGTGACATTTGGGCACTGCTTTAGGCACTGAGAGGGATGTGGTGGCGCAGCGGGTTAATTCACTGTTGCTGGGCTTTCCGACAAGAAGTTTGGGAGTTCAAGACTGCATGACGGAGTGAGCTCCCGTTGCTTGTCCCAGCTCCTGCCAACCTAGCAGTTCAAAAGCACCTAAAAATGAGAGTAGATAAATAGGTACCACTTCAGTGGGAAGGTAACGGCGTTCCGTGCGCTACAGCGTAGAGTCATGCCAGCCACATGACCACAGAAGCTTGTCCTTGGACAAAACGCCGGCTCTACAGGCTTTGAAACGGAGATGAGCACCGCCCCCTACAGTCGGTCACGACTAGACCATTTGGTCGTGGGGAAACCTTTACCTTTACCTTAGGCACTGATCCAGCTTCTGCTAGGCCTGGTTACTGGTGTTTCCTTTGTGTGTCCTAAATTTTGAGCCACGTTGTGATACAGAGCAAGCTCATTGAACTTAGGACGAAAATCAATCAATCAACAGGTACTATGAAGTTCACAAAGCGGTTTACAGGCAAATAGTAATAATAATAAAGTTAAATGGCTCTCTGTCCCAAAGGGCTCACAATCTAAAAAAAATGGCAGACCACCAGCAACAGCCACTAGAAGACTGTGCAGGGATGAAAAGGGACAATTACTCTCCCCCTGCTAAATATAAGAGGAGCACCACTTGAAAAAGTGCCTCTTGCCTAGTAAGCAGGGGTCCTATCAATGGAAAAGTGTCCTATCAATGTTTTAAATTAGAAGAAATAGTCACCACTTTTTTGAGGCTCTTCTTTTTGCTCAGCAGAAAGGCGGGAATGAAAAAAAAAACATTTCTTTGAAATGGGCATTCCAAATTAATTTTACGACTGGAGTCTTGCTTTAAAGTATCTTTGAAAATCAAAACGCTTGCATTGTAGAGATCCTGCCTCTTGAACACAGCTATATCCTGGCAAAATGCCTCCCTTGTGTTAAGGGTCAACAGATGGGCACTAGGCAATTTTTGATCTTCCGTCCAACATTGTGAATCTTGTCATGTCGCTGAATAAAGACCATGCCTTCTCATTCGTTCCACCATGATGGAATCATAGCATGTTGTCTAAATCCTTTTTCCATCTCCTTCTTTTGTCTTTTCTTGATCATATTTCTGGTAGGTAACTGGAACCCACCTGCCTGGTTTGTTTCAATCCCTGATTAAAACATCCCAGACGTAATTACTTTACCAGCATGGCCCTCATGTAAGTAGCAGTCAGCAGCAGTTAAGACACCCAGAGACCAGGTTTTAATCAGTCTTGACTAAAGACTGAAAATGATTCAAGCCTGTCAGCACTGGGCAACACAACAAACAGCTTTCCAGAAAACCACTTAAGCAGAAATATGTTGGGATGTTTCTATAGTAACAGGGGAAAAATATTTCACACACGAGTCCATCTGCCGCAATGTATAGAAGAGTGATCTGGCGAAGGATCTCATGATAAATTAATCTTAATGTGAAACTTCGTTTTACAATCTCACACACAGACAGGCAGAGAAAAATGCAGAGCATGAAAGAGCAGGAACACAATTTATCTTAGGTATGTGGTGTTAATTTCTCAGCATGCAAGATGATAGTGATGTCATTGAATTGTGTGTTTCCTAGCCCAGGAACGTGAATCTCATCATCAGCCACACTTCAAATACTAGGAGAGGGTTTATGACCCCAAAAGTTCTTCTGGGGCTCAGATTTTAAACATGGGGGTCCTCCCACCACAACTGTGGGCGCAATCCTAACCTGGAGTTAGGCCGGCACAGTCAAGCCAGCAAAATTTGGCCGGTACAATAGTGACCGTAAAGCGTATTTGGACCACTTCTGGAGTTAGGGAGGATGGCGCACGCCTGTGTGCTGGCCTCTCTGACTCCAAGAGTGGCCCAAACATAGTTTACAGTGCCCCTTGTGTTGGCCAAACTTTGCTGGCCTAACTGTGCCGGCCTCACTCCAGGTTAGAATTATGCTGTGTGTTAGCTACATTCAATTTTTATATCAGAGGCCAATTGCCCCAGTAACTTACTGGTGCAATTCAATTCACTCTGATAGGATTAAAGGGGCACCTGACAAGGTTGCCCACTAACAGCTCTGCTCTTTGATTCGCTTTGGAGCTGCAACCTGCCAGAATCAGGAGATGAAAGGGACTGGGATCAGTGGGAACGTTTCAGTTATTAATAGCCCGTTCCTGTCTGAACGACCTGCACTGAGATGCAGTGGCTGCCACTGTATCCAACATGGGCAAAGAGGCTGCTGGAGGTCTCCATGTCCCCGGGGAAAGACCCAACAGCCGCTAGAGGCTCCTCCTGGGCCTGAACCGCCAACATAGGTCTGCATATGCCTACGCCAGAAATTTTGCTGGTGCAGGACCACCAAAATTACTGGCATAGGCATGTGCAGACCTATGTTGGCAGATCAGGCCCAGGAGGGGGTATGGGATCCTGCAGATCCTCTGCATCATGGGCTCGGTCCACCACCTCCCCCCTGTGCCACCCTCTCCCACCCTGTGAGCCCAGCACACAAGGTGCCATTCAGGTTGGTCGATGTGCATTTATTTTTAATGCTAGGCCTCCACTTATACCTCTTTTATCTAATTGGGACAATTCTATGCAAACACATGACGCTCATGGACCTGCCATCACTGCATCCACCAGGGCCTTGTGCAGGGTAAGAGGGGAAATAATGCAGAGTAATTCAATAGTACTTGACTGTGCTTTCTTGAATGCTGTGATTCATTCAGAGCACAATCCTAACCTGGGGAGAGGCCGGCACAGTTAGGCCAACAAGGTTTGGCGGGCATAAGGGCTATCATTGGAGAGGCCAGCAAACAGACGTGCGCCATCCTCCCTGACTCCAGGAGTGGTCCAAACGCGCTTTACAGTGTCCCTTGCGTCAGCCAAACTTTGCTGGCCTAACTGTGCTGGCCTAACTCCAGGCTAGGCTTGTGCTCTGAATTAATTAATTAATTAGCCTTACTATTTCTGGAGCTAGCAGTTCTTTAAGAGTGCAATCCTAACCTGGACCTAGGCCGGCACAGTTAGGCCAGCAAAGTTTGGCCGACGCAAGGGACACCGTAAAGTGCATTTGGACCACTCTCGGAGTCAGGGGGGACAGCGCACATCTGTGCGTTGGCCTCTCTGACTCTGGGAGTGGTCCAAATATACTCTACGGTGGCCCTTGTGCTGACCAAACTTTGTTGGTCTAACTATGCTGGCCTAACTCCAGGTTAGGAATACGCTCTCAGTTTGTGTAATGGAAACCTGAATGACTGATAAAGAATAACTGGGTGGGGTGGGAGTGGGGTTGGAGGAGACAGCACATGATTCCTTGGATTGCCACTGATAATTATTTCTGGCCCCCTGCCAGTCAGTGTCAGGCAAAGAACTGGCAACTTATTGATCTTTTCACTAAGGAGGAGTCAGTGCACAATCTGGTGTGTGATTTGTGGAGCAAACCTTGAGAAACTTTTTTGATGCAGGGGAGGAAGATGCTAGTGGGGATGAGAGGGAGAGGAAGAACATTTTCAGAAATGTTGCCCGTTTATTATTTGAAAATCACCTTGAGTTGTTTATCCCAAATCTCATATTCTTGACACAAAAGCTTTCAAAGCGTCTCAATGAATAGTACTGCCCTAAAGATATCTGAACTCGAGGCGGGGAAGTTTGCCCCAGTAAACTGATTTTCTTTCTAGCACGGTGACATTACAAGAGATCTAGTTTCTTTTCTCAGCCTGTGATCCTTCTTTCGCTTGAAAGACTGGGGTTGGCAGCAGTCAGGACAGGCTGGGGGTGGGGGGGGGAAGGAGGTCAGGCTTTGTTGACACAAAACACTGTACAGACATTCTCCACTGAAGCCACTTTCATGTTCATTGTTTTAAAAGCCAAAATGCATCTTCTGCTGCTTTTTCTTCTTGATGGAATCCAACACGTCTGTGTGCCTATTTAATTATGTTTTCTATTTTTGGCAGAGGAAGGGTAGATGATTTTTCCAAGAAAGCAAAAAAAGATCCTCCCCATACAACAGATTCTGGGCGCAATCCTATGCAGCGCTGGAATGGCGAGGCTGACTTGGCAGCGCCATATCCGACGCTGCATAGCAGAGGCTGGAGCCCCCCCCCCCCACAGCAAGGAGTGTTTGCTCCCTTACCGTAGGGGAGGCTCCAGCCTGCCCTATGTGCTTCTCGGATCTGCGCCCGCTGAAGAGCGGGTGCAGATCTGAGGAGACCATGCACCCCGAATCGGGGCCACACAGCTTCAAGGACGGGCTGAGGATGTGTCCGTATGGCCACCTCCCATGCCTGCCCACGTCCCGCCCAAGTCCCCCCACCTCCCTCCCTCCCACCAATCTCCATTGCTATATGGGACAGAGCCTCCCTTGCGCCAACTGGCTTCGGTCGGCGCAAGGGAGGCAGTCCGTCGGCACTCTGAAGCCGACACTACTTGTGGCATCAGCTTCAGAGCAGTGCTGATGCAGGGGTGCTGCTTGGCGCTCCCATGTCGGCGCTAATGCCATAGCGCTGATGCAACGATGTTGTGTCAGCGCTATGCACGACATAGGATGGCGCTGTCCATGTTCTCCATTGCTCTCATGAAACCTGCAGTTAGTCTGAGTCGGGGAGTGCAAGCCTAAGCTTGCAGAAGAGAGCGACAAAAATGATTACGGGGCTCGGGCACCTCCCTTATGAAGAAAGACTGCAGCGTTTGGGGCTCTTCAGACTAGAAAAAAGGCGCCTGAGGGGGGACATGATTGAGACATACAAAATTATGCATGGAAGGGATAGAGTCGATAGAGGGATGTTCTTTTCCCTCTCTCAAAACACCAGAACCAGGGGGCATCCGCTAAAATTGAGGGCTGGGAGAGTTAAAACAGATAAAAGGAAGTACTTTTTTACCCAGCGGGTAGTTAATCTGTGGAACTCTTTGCCATGGGAGGTGGTGATGGCATCTGGTCTTGATGCCTTTTAAGAGGGGATTGGACGGATTTCTGGAGGAAAGGTCCATCGTGGGCTATAGGCAATGATGGATTGTGCAACCTCCTTACCAAGGTGGAGGGCTACTGGTACCGGGTGCAAGGGAGTGGCAACAGGATGCAAGCATCTTGTTGTCTCATTCCTCCCTGGGGCACCTGGTGGGCCGCTGTGAGATACAGGAAGCTGGACTAGGTGGGCCCTTGGCCTGATCCAGCAGGGCTCTTCTTATGTTCTTAAGCCATGCTGGATGGGCAAGAGCAAGGCCAGTAGGCCTGCGGCATCCAATGTACCTTAGGTGTGCTGTGGAGCCTCCCTGGGGCAAGGCCACATTCGTTCCCTTGCTCCAGGGGAGGCTGTAGCCTCCCCATAGGGTTCTTCCGATCTGTGCCTGCTATTTAGCAGGTGCAGAACAGAGGAAGCCGCATCGCTTGGATGCGGCCCCTCTCCCCGAGTCAGCACGCCCACCGGTAGCGTGAGCTCTAGCTCTGTCACGAGGGGGCTGCTCTGTGCCCCTGCATCGGCACTAGTGATGTAACAATCATGCAACAACATTGCATTGCCACTATTTCGAGGGTGGGATTGCGCCCTGAATTTCACCTAGCTATGGTGGATTTGGCACAAACACTGGTCCAAGAATAGCAATCCCCACAAACGTAGTCTATTATTTTGGTGCTATTAGATTAATTAGATGTCAGTGGCTCAAAAAATTCTACTCATCAGACAGAAATTTGAGGGTTTGGAAGAACATAAAAATATTTTTCAAATGCTAACATGTATGGAATGTCCCAAGGTTTGGGTATATTTCAGAGACCATCTGTTATGTAAGTAGAAGTCCTATATGCTTCTTGGCTGGATGTAAGAAGCGAAACCCTGCTGGGTCAGAGAAATGTCCCGCATTCTGGCCAACCAATGAGGCGTCCACAAGCAGAGTATGAACACAATGGCCATCTCACCCTGCAATCTACTGCCTCTGAATTAGAGTCCACATAGCCATCATGACTGTGACAGAGCTCCTCTCCATGAATATGTCTAATCCTCTTTCAAGCCGTCTATACTCATGGCCATAACTGTATCCTCTGGCACCGAATTACAGTAATTTCAAAAAAAAAAGTCCTTTTCCCTGTCTGCCTGGGGATGCAATCCTAACCTGGAGTTACACTAGCACAGTTAAGCCAGCCAAGTTTGGCAGGCACAAGAGCCACCATAAAGCACATTTGGACCACTCTTGGAGTCAGGGAGGATGGTGCACATCTGTGTGCTGGCCTCTCTGAGTCCGAGAGTGGTCCAAACATACTGTATGGTGTCCCTTGTGCCAGCCAAATTGTGCCAGCCTAACTGTGCCAGCCTAACTCCAGGTTAGGATTGCACTCTGGGTCCTCTGGGCTTGAGCAAACTCATTGTGTCTGCCCACATTACAAGTGAATGGGGCAAAAGCTGTTCTGGCTGTTCTGGAGTTGCCAATGTTTTAATAGCATTGAAGTGCATTGAATTGTATTTATATTTAACTTGTAATCTTGCTCGAAACCTAATTACACTTATTGCATTAGCTGATCATATGCCATTGCCAGTGGTGCTGCATAAGGCAAGGGATTTTTGTCTGGTGCATTTGGATGTCATCCGATTGGATAAATGGCCGAAAGCTGGGGGAGGTGGGAATGTTAGCTAAAATTGGATATGCCTGAGTTTGAATCAATGCCTGAAATAAAATGCAAGGCCTTCACAAAGTTCAGTAAGATCAGCATGTATTTTAGCTCCCTGTCACTTCCCCCTTTAGTCACATGACATGACTCGACCTATGAATGACTTATTAAGAGGACTTCATGAAGAAAGGCTGAATGACAAATGGATTCTGAAATGAACAAATAAACATCAGGGTCATTTCAAATTTTTTAAAAAGCCCAAACACACGCAAACTCACTTCAAATGAAAAGAATATGGCAAAGAATCATAAAGTTTGTGGTTTCTGATATTCGTGTTGCCCCTGGCCAGATTCTCATCTGGGATAATGACTCGGTATTGATTCTCACACAAATTATCATGTTGGCAACATCTACACAACACACAACTCCGGGGAGAGGGACAGTAATGTTACCCAACCCTTAGCTTGGTGCTCTGAATGAATTTGGCAGTCACTGAACTCTTATATATTGGGGCTTGCCACTGTAAAATCTAGTTTGGCCCTGTGTCGCATCTTTTGGAAGATTGGAAAAGTTCTCTGCTACATTTTAGGACGAAAATACATGTGGAAAGAAATCCAGTGTTAACCCTCCCACATGCAAGACTCTTACCCACACACACTCGATAAAGACAGAAGACTGTAGCTGGGTGTAAACTGGCCATTTTATTAAAAATGACAACTTAAATAACTTGCAACAGGGAAAGACTCTTGGCAAGGCTAGATCTTTTCCTTACCCGGTGCGGGGCATTACCTTCAAGTGGGAGTGAGATGTCCTGGCCTCCCTAACTTCTCATTGGGCGTACCAAACAACTCGAGGAGGCGCAGCCATCCAGGTGAGCCTGCCTGTCTTCATTGGGGACCCTTAGGGGGACCCGGGCAGCTGGCCAGCGCAGCTGAAGGCGAACCTCTCAGCTTTGCCAACCAGTGGCTAGGTTTAGCCAGGCAACTCTTTGAGCTGGGTGAGCATCATCAGAGCTGCCGAGCCATTCCCCTCCACCTTGCTGCCCCAGCT
>JAJKFI010000058.1:4156327-4169860 GCA_029204185.1 Lerista edwardsae | reverse complement strand
CCAATCAGGTGAGAGCAAAAAATTCCTACCCGGCCCTTGAAGAGTGACCAGCTAATCTCAGACTAGTTAAAGTGTGGGCGGGTGGGGTCGCCGTTGGGAGCCGCACTGAGGCATGGAGCAAATGCTCCATGCACGAGGCAGCGGCCTGTCCCCAGAGAGCCTGGCAGCCAATCAGCTGCCCAGCCCCAGCCTGTCTGTCTCCAGAGAGGCGGGGCAATAGCCGTTAGCGCGCGAAGGGCGCTAATGGTCATTTCTTTGTTTGCATGTTTCCATTGCCCAAGACTTGCATCTGTCCTGAAAACATATGTTTGCATCAACTGACCTTCTTATCCACTTTGTTGGTTAGGAGTGTCAGAGTCTGCATCCCAGGATGTAATCACATAACTTGGAGTATGTGAATGCTACACAAAAAGAGACAACCATGCATGCTGGGTCTTGAAACAAGGAACATACAGTGGTATGCAGGACGGTTTATATGGAAGTAATTAGTTAGTCTCACTTGGTGCTAGAGAGATTTCAGGATTCACCCAGGGCCACTGAGACAAAGAAGGGACCATGGGCAACACACACACACACACACACACACAAACACAAACACAGGTTTTAAAAAAACAAATGGAAGGAACAGACAACGTCAAACAAAGCAGTGTTAATTCAAGAAAATGCTTCATTCGTCAAAAATGCGTTTTCATTTTTTTGATTGTGTTTATGATGGAGAGTGTGTGTGTGTGTGTGTGTGATTATTAACTGGGCAGGGTCTGTTTTCTTACATGTTCTGCTCAGTGCCTAGTCTTGGCTTCTCACTCTGCAAATGACACTGATATCTCATCAAACCAAGAGTTTCCTCATCAGAGTGGCCTTTTGCTATTGTTTTGTTTGTTTTTACTTGACAGAGGTGATTTCTTTTGTCCTGAAACCTTCTTCTTCTTTTTTTTCCAAAGGCAATTCTGTACTGACAGCTGGTCCAGCCGCAAGTATTCATTTGGCTGGAATAATTAGCTGAACATGCTTTCAAATGGAGCAGACAGGATTCCAATTTTTTTGTTTCTTTTTCCACAGGGTTAAGTCAAGTCTGGTAAGTCAGAAAAATCAGAGTGAGGGTTTGATTAATATAGATAAAAGGATGGGCCAAGCCCAACTGAACTTGAGAAGGTTCAGGGAGTGTCTTACCCACATCCCTGCAATTTGTACAGCAGCACCAGCCATAACTTCACCCATGAGACACCTGCAAGTGCTTTCTTTTGAGTCCAGCATTCCTAAACCTCAGATAGCTGGGTTTCATCACCCTGCCCCACCCCCTCCATTTTCCACAAGACAACATTGGATAAGGGACTGGCTCTTGTTTTAATTTAAACCATTTACCCATGATTAATTTTGTGCCGAAGCAAAGAATATCCAATCCTTCCTGAAATGTGTCTCATTCCAGATACCGCACTGCCAACTATTCTCAAAGTATGGTTTCTCAAAGCACACACAACACAACACACACACAACACACACACACACACACACACACACACAGGGTGCAATCCTAACCTGGGGTTAGTCCGACACAGTTAGGCCAGCAAAGTTTGGCTGGCACCAGGGCCAAACACATTAAGCGTGTTTGGGCCACTCTCGGAGGATGGCTCACATCTGTGTGCTGGCCTCTCTCTCTGAGAATGGTCCAAACATACTTTACAGTGTCCCTGGTCCCAGCCAAACTGTGCTGGCCTAACTCCACATTAGGATTGCGCACACACACCTATTTTTAGGTCCCTGCTGCATGGGGCCATGCAATCTGTCAATTGGCTATAATGATACATCGGTTGTGTGCCTTTCGCTTGGTTCACTTGCTGCTCCAGCCTTCCTACAAGATCCAAAAGCCAAAGTAAAGCTAATACCTTGATGAGGACCAACTAAAATATAAAGTGGACCGTGTGTTTTTGATTTCTCCAGAATGCCTCTCCCAGCTGGTTGTTTAGCAACACAGCGTGTAGGGAAAGGAAAAACTAGAGATGTTGAAGCCCCTAAGGCCTAGAGACACTTTCCTGGGAGTATGCCCCCACTTAATCCAAAGGGACTTACTTCTGAGTAGACATGTTTAGGATTGCACAGTGAATCTGCATTTCATAAGGGGCTTACAGTGGTATGCGGGAGAGTTTATATGGAAGTAATTATTAGCCTCACTTGGTGCTAGAGGGATTTAAGGATTCACCCAAGGCCACTTCGACAAAGATCATGGGCACCCGTCCCCCCAATTTTTTTTAAGTACCAAATGGAGATTTGCCAGCAATCTGCCTAACGAAGAAACGGTTATTGTCATTGTCCGACAGCAAACCAATACCTTCTGGGATAAAAATAACGAATGAGAGCCTGAACTCAGTCATCCTTGAAGCATACTGGAAAAGATCAACAAGAGAAAGGTCAAAAAGCTGATACTGGAGGTTGCATTCTGCATGCAGGACAGGGTGGCTTGGAACAGTATTTTCCAGGGAGACATTCAGTGGGGAGGAAATTCCAGAAAATCCCTACATTTTTCGTACTTCAAAAACCAATCTGTCGTGAGCCAATAGTTGCAGTGCAACTGGAGTGCATGTAGCGGGAAATTCAGGCGGAAACAGAGGCCTGGTCTGTGGTGATATTGTTGTGGCTGCTATTATTGTTGTTGTTGTTGTTGTTGTTATTGATGGTGATGGTGATGGTGATGATGATGATGTTTTAAAAATTGAAACATACCCCTCCATTTTTTGTGGAATGCCCAAGGTGGCCAGTGACAGCAAACCTTAAAAAAATGCTCGTAATTAAAACACAGATAACATAAACAGGAGCAATACATAAACTAAACATTAATCACAGTGTCAGAAAGAACAAATTCAAACATCAGACAGGCCAAAGGCCAGCCAGAACAAAAACCTTTTCAGCTGACATCAAAATACCGCCAGGACGGGGGTCAGGCAGCTTTCCCAGGTTAGGGAACTTGAACACTGGAATAGGGAAGACCCTTGTCCCTCTCTCCTACCTCTCTCTCCCTGAGCATCAATGGAGACCCTCACTTCAGCCTCCCCATTTGTCTGAGGTTAGGTGGATGGTGACCACAGACAGGACGTGGTCAGTCATGAGGCCCTATATCTGGAATTCCCTCTTCAAAGCGCTTCTGACAACTTTTCCAGTGCTTGGCAAAGTGGTATATCTTCATCTCGTGCTTGTGGGCTACTCACAAGCAACTGGTGAACCACTGTGGAAGAATGTTGGAGTAGATGGGTTTTTGACTAGATCCATCAGGGATTCTCTTATGTTCTTATAGAGTCTTTTTTTTTTTTAATGGACCAGGCTCTCCAGCATGCTTCGGAACTGTTTTTCATGGTTATTTTATGGTTCTGCTGGAATTTACTATCTGGCCATGAATGCTAGCTTGGTGATGTGATGACATTTTATTGATTTTGTTGCTTTTAGGGTATTTTTTGTATGTTTTTGATCTTTAACTTTACTCCACCCTGGGAGTATGTCGAAAGATGACTTCCAGCCCAATTGTTTTAGACTAGTAGACAGAGTTCCACTGCTGCAACCAGCAGTGTGCATAGCCCAGCAGCAACCTGCTGCCACAACCCACTCCATAGCACGTAAGCCAGTGCAGGGGACAGATCACAGATGGGGAAAGGGAGGAATCAGCAGTAGGGAAGTAAAGGGGAAGGATGGTAAATCCAGTAGCAATGACTCATGATGGATCTTATTCCCACTTTTGAAAATGTCTCCACATCATTTCCCATTGACCAAAGCCCCATTGGCAATCAGGCAGCCTAAAAAAGGTAAAGGTTTCCCCGCCATCAAATGGTCTAGTCATGACCGACTCTAGGGGGGTGGTGCTCATCTCTGTTTCAAAGCCGAAGAGCCAGCGTTCGTCCGAGGACAGTTTCCGTGGTCATGTGGCCAGCATGACTATACGCCAAGGCGCACGGAATGCCGTTACCTTCCCACCGAAGCGGTCCCTATTTATCTACTCGCATTTTTAGGTGCTTTTGAACTGCTAGGTTGGCAGGAGCTGGGACAAGCGATGGGAGCTCACTCAGTTGCATGGTGTCAAACTGCCAACCTTCCGTCAGCAAGCTCAGCAGCAGCGGTTTAGCCCACAGTGCCACCACGTTCCCTTAGGCAGCCTACCAAGAAATAAATACAAAATATTTTTCCTTCCTCCAGCAAGCTGACCATCCCCCCCCCCCCATAGCAGCATGTGCTTCTTTGGCACAGTTACATTGGCAGGGGAGAAGAATGGGAGAATGGGGCTCAATGTTTTAATGGGATTTTCTGAACAAGTTCTTAATTATTATGGAGTCACTTCAGTACAGTTAAATAAACACTCAGCATTTGTAAGTGGTGTATTGATGATAAACACTGAGTCAAAGGAGCTTCACCAACACTGACATGACGCCACTATTGTCACAATTAACTATTTTCCTAGGTGTGTCAGTCTCTCCATTAAAGAGTATCTATCCTCCTTCCAGCTCTTGCATCTGATCTCTTGATTTTGCCTTGTCCTGGCTCACCTCAAAAGCTGTGGATAGTCAAACGTATTATCCGCAATTATGCTGTCCAGGGCGGACGTTTTGCTGGTTAGATCGTAGCAGCCTGCAGCATAGCTCAGGTTTTTGCAAGCTAGTTAGCTGAACTTTGCAGCACCGCTCTAGAGTCACTTCCTACGGGAGTTATCAACAGGGCCAGCCCATCCAACTGAGGTGGTCAACTCAGGCAACAGTATTATATGGCAGGAGGCACACACCTCCACCCACCCGTTCACCTCCACTGCTCCTCCCCCCTCTTGATTTGGGAGACAGCGTGGAAGAGGAAGTGTGGAGGAGAGGAGAGCAGTGGGCTACAATGACCCTGATGCAGAGGCTTCACACCCATGCAGCGGGATGATGCACCTGCCGTGGGCACGCTGGTGGAGAAAACCAGCATGGAGATGGGCCCTCCTGCCCACCCTCACATACGTACCACTCCAAAATGGAGTGATTCTGGAAGCAGGGGGTGGGGCAAGGCTGCACGGAGGGTGCAGTGACATCTTTTGCTATCACCCCGCCCTTGCGCAGTCTGGGGCTGCAATCCTATGCTCGCTTTCCTGGGAGTAAGTCTCACTGACCACAATGGGTCTTAGTTCTGAGTAGACATGCATAGGATTGGGCCATCAGCTTGCTCCAGCTCTGCCCTGATGCTCTCGCTCTTTGGTTCTCAAACCTTTTAGCACCTGGGTAGGTTTGTGCTGCTAGATTGGCTCTTGAAGTCAACTAACTAAAACATATGTTGTGTAATCAATAGGCTTTCAACTTATCACAGCTGGCAACCCTTGTTCCTATGCCTTTTAGAGCCCATAAGAATATAAAAAGAGCCCTGCTGGATCAGGCCAAAGGCCCATCTAGTCCAGCTTCCTGTATCTCACAGTGGCCTACCAGGTGCCTCAGGGAGAACACAAGACAACAGGATACTTGCATCCTGTTGCCACTCCCTTGCACCTGGCATTCTAAGATAATACATAGATAATAGCCAAACCCTCAGCATGTCTAGTCAAAAGTAAGTCCCATTGCAATCAATGAGGCTTATGTCCAGGTTAAATGTGGATAGGATTGCAGCTTCAATTACTAGAGGTGAAGCAAGTCTATACCCCGATGTCTTCTTTCTTGCAATTGTATTTATATAAATAGCAGGAGAACTTCAGAATGCCTGGGAGAGTTCAGAGCAGACAAGATGACACCAGAGACAAGCAAAGTAGACTGTTTGGAAATCTTAGGTGGGACATTCAGGAACATTTGTGTGCATTAAACTGTGCTGGCTGACGTCCAAGGGCATTGTTGGGGAGGCAGGTGGAGATAATGAGATGGGACAGATGAAGGAAGGTCAGAGGTACATTGGAAAGTTTTGTATGAAAAGGGGATGGTTGAACTCATAAGAGGATAAATGCATGATTTAGCAGCTATGTGTATTTAATAACCAACACATATCTAGCTGCAGCATAAGATCAATTTTAGCTGACGTTCCAATAAATCATGTGAAATTCTCTGTGCGTTCTATTAGATATGGGTGGCTCTTCCCAGCTAGTTAACACACATTTCCCCATTCTGATTTTTTTCACATTCCATATGAGCTATTCAGCTAAAAAATCATTCAGGTCATGAATGTTCTGGAATTATTTGTTTCTTGCAATAAGAGAAAAAGAAGGTCCTGTATCTTAAACAGGAAGCTTTTGTTGCTTTCTTCAATCCATTTTCTCATTTTCTGTTACAGGGACTAGCTTGCTTTTATTGCAGAAAAATCAAAAGCATTTTTTTTTTTTTTGCATTTGATCTTCCTTATGGCAAAAATAAATAAATCTCAAAGTGAGAAACATTTAGGGTGCAATCTTAACCTGGAGTTAGGCTGTCACAAGGAAGTTAGGCTGTCACAAGGGAACTCAAAAACGAACCATATGTACTGGCCTCCCTGACTCCAAGAATATATGCAAACGCATTTACGGAACATATTCAAGTCCCTTGTGCCAGCCTAACTCCAGGTTAGCACCCTTAGAGTCATACAATTGAGATCTCATTCCTGTTCCCCACCAACAGCACCAATGCAGTCAGGCCAAAGAGTGCATGCTGCCTCCTATTGCGGGGGCATCCTGCAGGGCATCAGTAAAAATAACAGAGGGCAGAGATGGGTGAGAGGGATGGAAGGAGGGGATGGTGGGCAGAGAGGGCTCTTCTCTTGAAAGCAGGCTTTGGAGAGGAGAGGTGGCTCTCCAGGGAGTTTGGGAGTAGATAAATCTTGAGTGGCCGATGTGAAGCTTAAGACCAGTATAGTGACCTGGCATATGTTCCACCAGCATAATGCACACTTAGGATTGGGGCATTAGGCAACAGCTACCTTGTGTATTATTCCTTGACAAGCCTATAAATATCACCAGAAGGCAGGAAAAAATGTCTCCCTAGCTCTTCCCATGGTCGCTCTTCCTGAGGAGGTAGCTGTCCTCAGGAATGGCTGCCTAAGCCTTTCTTCCAGGAAGGGAGGATTTTCTTGCTCCTGTCCTGCAGGAGAGTCTCAGATCCAACTTCTGGCTTCCTTCCTAACCTCCTTCAGCTTGCCTAGGGCCATTTTGTCCCCTCCCTAGACTTCTTCACACTGTGATTGGCTCCTCCTTTCCTCTGCTATTTTCACTGAGAGTGGAAGCCCAATCACAGGGTTCCCTTGTCTCCCTGCTCAGTCTCCCATGGGCCAAGTCAGTTGCCAGTTACGTACAAGGATTGGAGGTCCCCCTACTCACAGAGGGCAAGTAGGGTGCCCGGGATGATGTGCCTTGGGGTGTGACAGGCACTCCACCCAAGCTCTTGCTGAATGGAGGCCTGTACTGCATTTGGCAACAGACGGACCCTCCCGCACCTGCCCCTGGCTCCAAATGGCCACAAATGGCAGCCCTGGAAGCAATTGGGCAGGACACATGATTATGCAATTGCATTGCTGAAAAAACCACTTCTGGGCACTGCATGTTGCTTCCAGTGAGAAAGGGGGATGTAGCACAGGGCAAGGACTGGCAACACCACTGGGTCTGGTCTCTATAAGGCAGAATATGAACCCTGCTGGCTGATCAGGTATACTTTACCCAGTGGAAAAGAGAACACTCCTTTTCTTGTTTGAACATGTGATTCTCCTTTCTGAAAACTCAAATACTTTGCCATTTATGAGCCATGCAGGATCAACTGCATAGTCTGGTGTCAATTAACAGCACTTGGAAAACACCTGGGAAGACTACAGATGATTGAGCATGTAGGACTGCTTTTCTTTTTCGACCAAATATTGCACTAGGCAAAGAGCGTTTGGACCTGAATGAAAGTGATGGATCTAATTTTAGACAGTACGTATGAATGAAACTTGAAACAAGCTGTGCAGGAAATTCCTTCCACTAGGTCACTGCCAGCTAGTGTGTGATTTAATGCTAAATTAGGCAGTGCCTGAGAACAGGTTGCCACAAGAAGTTATTTAAACGCTAAAGTTGTTTTAATATTTATATATATATTCTAAATATACTTTCACACCATTTTGAAAAAAAAAAATCAGCTTTCCACGTCCTGAGAGTTAAGAGTCTTCTGAGTGTCAGTGTTCAAACTATGCCTTCCCTTCAATTGGACAACTGTGTGGAACAACCTGCTGACATGACGTTGGGCTGGTCTCCACTCTTGCAAAAGGAAGTATACCACCATCATATCATACCATTACAGCTACCCAACCAGTAAGGTCGTGCTAGAAAGGAGGTTAGGGTGGCCATATGAAGCCATCTTACTTTGAGGGCGCAATCCGAACCTGGAGTTAAGCCGGCACAGTTAGGCCAGCAACGTTTGACCGGCACAAGGGACACCGTAAAGTATGTTTGGACCACTCTTGGATTCAGAGAGGGCAGCACACAGACATGCACCAGCCTCCCTGACTCCAAGAGTGATCCAAACGCACTTTATGGTGGCCCTTGTGCCGGCCAAACTTTGCTGGCCTAAATGTGCCGGCCCAACTCCAGTTGAAGATTGCACCCCAACTCAGACCATTGGTCATCTAGCTCAGTATTTTGTCCATTCCAGCTGGCAGTGTGTTCTCCAAGGTTTCAGGCATAGGCCTTTTCCTAGACATCCCACATGAGATCCTTTACCCCGAGATGCTAAGGATTGAATCTGGGCCCTTGTATGCACAAACCCATGACTGAGATTTGACCTCTGCCAGTCTGTACAATAGGCCAGTGTTTTCTACTATGATGATGTTGTATCGGTGCTGTGCAATCTTTCAGCCCAAGCTCTTGACATGGCATTTTGGTAGGGTGGAGTATACAATGCTTTGTATTTTCTGTGATAACATCATGCAAGTACAGAATTGGGTACCAGGGCCAGAATTCTGCATCCCAGGAATCTCATGCATTCTTAACAGCTGAGTTAAGAATGCAGCAAGAGCTTGGAAGTGTGCAAGCAGTGGCTGGCTTTAAAAAGTAACAACAAACTTAGAAGCCAGAGAAAGGGTACCTGAACAGGATTTCAGATGGTTGGGGCGAAGGCTTCAGCACTCTGGATAGCTCTTTGTCCCTTGTCAGGGCTAGCACAGAGAGCCATGCAAAGCAAATATATGTAGATTTGCTTCATTTGCATTACTTAGACAACTCAGAGAATTCTGTTTTGCTCCATGAAGAATCCAGGATGCCTTGTAGGCAGGCCAGTATGCATCCTTGCTTGAGAGAAATCTGCCCAGCTAGATCTCCACCTTGGCAGCGCTTGAGCTGTTCACAGGTGTCCATCTCAATGGGTGCCAAGAGTCAGGCTCGACCTGGGATGCTGCACAGAAGACTGATCAATTCAGTTGCCATTGCTTCTTGTCACGGCAACCTTGAATGTAAATAACTTCTTTGGCTGCTTCTGTATTATTTCCCACTAATAGGATGTTGCTGGCTCTCTGGATTTATTTATTTATATTCGTCACATTTCAAACTGCCCTTCCTACAAGAAGCTTGGGGTGTTCTGCATAGTTCCTCTCTTCCTTTGTCCTCACAACAAACTTTTAAAGTGGGTTAGGCTGAGAAATAGGCCCAAGGGCATAGAAAGCTTCTTGAGGTGGGTTAAGCTGAGAGACTGGCCCAAGGTTAGTCAAAACGCAATCCTACCTTATGCCAGCCTAGTAAGGCCAACATAGCAGGACCATATCCAAAGGCCCATCCGGAGGAGGCAGCAGCAACGTGCAGGACAAGGGGAGGTTTTCGCCTTGCACCCGCGTAAGCCCCAGTCACCGCTATGGGGCTGCTCGGATCTGCGCTGGCAAAATAGCAGGCACAGAGGAATGTGCACAGGAGTGGCCCGAATCAGGAACCGATTGTTAGGATATGGCACTACGGTCGTCCTGCATCACAACCATGTCATAACCATCGTCTCCGCCCACTGCGCTGCCCAGTTACGCCCCCGGAACGCCTCTGGAATGCCCTCGCAGAGGCCCTGCGCTGACCAAGCGATGCTGGCACTTGACTGGCGCACGGCCGGTGTTGCCGACGGTCGCAGCAGCGCCCAAACGCTGGTGCTGCTGCTTGCGCCGGCCGAGCACCATAGCACTGACGCAGATGCGCTTTACAGCACGTTCGCAACAGTGTTTGGCAAGAGCGCAGCACCAGCGCTAAGGGGGGGGGGTATAGTATTGCGCTGCCCGGGATCTTCATGGCTTAAGTGGGGATTTGAACTAGGATCGTCCAGATCGTACATCCCACACCTGAACCATTACACCATCCCAACTAATTGAAGAGGGCAGATATTTAGATTTCCGCTTACAAGTTGTTTATCATTCATCACTCTTCTTTGAACTTGTTATAGCTGGAATGTGTAACATGGGTGACGAAACAAGACACAGGCTGGAATCCTATCCTCACTTAGCAGGGAGTAAGCCCCATTGAACACAATAGGACTTACTTCTGAGTAGTCCATCTGTCCTCCAAAACTACCCGGCAGGTAATCTGTGGAACTCCTTGCCACAGGAGGTGGTGATGGCATCTGGCCTAGGGGCCTTTAAAAGAGGATTGCACTGATTTCTGGAGGAAAAGTCCATCATGGGCTATAGGCCATGATGGGTTGGGCAACCTCCTTACGTTAGTATTGGCTACTTCAGAATGCCAGATGCAGGGGAGTGGCAACAGGATGCAAGCATCTTGTTCTCCTGGGCTCCCTGAGGCACGTGGGCCACTGTGAGATACAGGAAGCTGGACTAGATGGGCCCTTGGCCTGATCCAGCGAGGCTCTTCTTACTTTCTTATGTACTGCTCACAAATGGGCAACACTTGGTCCAGTTTTCTTTTCAACCATTCAAAAATTGGACTCTTTAAAGCCTTTATGGTCTCTCATTTTCTCTGCTTCCCGCCTTATATACTATGTACCAACACCCACATTTCCTAGGATGAGTAATAATACCTTATCTGGTGCTGTACTGAATCTAAAGTAAAATCCAAATAATTTGGACCGTATTTCCTTTACCCTGAGAATGACTTATCTTATCACAAGAGGATGTCCTGGCATCATGATCATCATGATCTATTTTCATTGACCTCATCCTGTTAGCTACAGCCTCTCACAAACTTCAGGCATTCTTTGAGATTTTTCCTCAGATACCCGCTGCCTCAAAAGAAGTCTCATAGCCCAATCCTAACTTCCCATGTAGCAATATAATGGTACCACTGTAGCTTCTGCTGTATCCCACAGAGGAGTTTTGGCACATTGAGGCCTCCTCAGGCTAAGGGAACATTTGTTCCCAGGCCCCAGGGTAAGCCCATGCAACTGCCCTGGATCAACTCAGACCTGAGCCAGTCACTGCTGCCGTATCCTCCCCTTTCTTGGGCCTGATCTGCCTTCCTCCCCACCCTTATCTCTCCCCCATTCTGAATACCCCCACCCTGTTTCGCTCCTCCCCACCTCCCTCCTGATCTCTGCATTGACTTACCTGTTCTGGGGGGCATCTGGTGCCCATCTTTGCATAAGGCTGGCTGCTCACCCCTTGCAAGGAGGGTGAGGCCATGCCCACTGGCACTGTCCCATTTGTGACAGCCATAAAACTGTTTATGCCAGAAGAACACACGTTCGTAAGCGGCCAATAGGATTGGGCTGGCAATCTGGCTGTTGTTCAAGATTCCGGGCAGTGCAATCCTAAATTGCGCTGGATTGGCAAGGCCAGAAGGTCTGCACCAAATCCAGCGCAACTTAGGTGAGCCGGGGAGCCTCCCAGGGCAAGGGCACATTTGTACTGGCTGCCCCTATGGGGTTCCTCAGATCTATGCCTCCTACATAGCAGGTGCAGAACCAAGGAAGCTGTGCAGCTTCTCCAGGCCAGCACGCCCACCGACACACCCACTCCACCCCCTGCCCAGTCCTGCCTCCTCCTCACCCTCTCTCCTCCCAGAATCTCTCCTGTGCCAGCCGAATTTGGCTGGCGCACTGGAGGCTCCTCATCAAGTACCGTCTGCCAGAGCCAGTGATGTCATTCAGGGGGAACAGACCAGAACGGGCGTTCCGGATCCTAACGGGCTCCGTGGCTGCTTCCGGGTTCCCGACAAGTGCCAATCAAAAGTGAGTTCCTGTTCCTAAATCATTTGAATGACACCACTGGCCAGAGCGCTGTTGCGCTGACATGGGGGTGCCCCCACATCAGCACTACTGACATCACATTGATGCAACGACGTTGCGTCAATGCTATGGGGCGCTTGGGATTGCGCCCTAACTTTCTTTAGGAAAGGAAAGTTTCAGAAAAAGTTGGGGGAGAACTTAAAATAGCACTGAACATGATCAGCTAGCAATAGTACTTATCCATTTAAGCAGGCAAGCATTTCAGGGGAAGAACAGTGATTCTTACTTGCATTTGTTCTTGATGTCTATTGTATAGTTTGTATCAAGTACAAAATATCATGTGAGAAGGGGCCACAAGTTATAAGATGCACTGACAAACACACACTTCACACAGATAAGCAAAACAACACCCAAATGCAAGGTTGCTAAGCTTTCAGAAATATTATGGAACTTTATTATTGGATCTGATTATTATTATTATTATTATTATTATTATTATTATTATTATTATTGAGGACTGAGCAGTAGAAAATTGAGTTCCACATTAATATCAATCTTTATTATATTTTGTGTATAACATTATTGAAATAGTCACGAAGCTCATAGAGTGTCTTGTTACTCTCATATCAGAATAATTCCATTACAAAATGTTTACAAATCTATAGAAACATAACGTTGTTAGAGCTATGCCAGTAGAGAATGGAGATTTTCATGGTGTGTGTTTTTTCTAAAAATCTTTATATTTGGGATATTTTGTTTTGTTTTTTGGGTCAATGCTCTTTTTCAACATGGGTAGAGTCCAAGCCTCTGCAGCCTTTGTTTTGCTCGAAGCTATGGATTTCTGTAAGGACCATAAGGAAGGCGAAGCGCCGAAGAATAGATGCTTTTGAATTATGGTGTTGGAGAAGACTCTTGAGAGTCCCCTGGACTGCAAGGAGATCCAATTGGGCAATCCTGCAGGAAATCAAGCCCAATTGCTCTTTGGAAGGACAAATCCTGAAGCTGAAGCTCAAATACTTTGGCCACCTCATGAGAAGAGATGACTCTTTAGAAAAGACCCTCATGCTGGGAAAGAAAGAAGGCAAAAGGAGAAGGGGGGCTGCAGAGGATGAGATGGTTAGATAGTGTCACCGAAGCAATGAACATGAAATTGGGCGAACTCCGGAAGCTAGTGGAAGACAGGGGGGCCTGGCGTGCTATGGTCCATGGGGTCGCGAAGAGTCGGACACGACTTAGCAACTGAACATGGATTTCCATGGGTTTAGGCATGTCTAACTCTGTATAGGGCTCCCTCAGTACAGGTCACACGCTGCATAGGACTACACTGTTGAAATGAACATATTTCAAAAGTATCTTGGACACTTTTGTAATAGGCAGTGTCTTGAGCCATAGAGGTGATTTTTTGATTTTCTTAAAAGATACATGCCCTGCTTTTCGGCTGTGATTCAAGGCAGCTCACAACCAT